>MJUU01046974.1:197507-211067 GCA_002080025.1 Modiolus philippinarum | reverse complement strand
AGGAGCCTTTTTACTGCATGGGTGTGGCTTATCTCCACACAGTTAGGCTACAATGGTTCGCGGTCAGATTTTCCGTATTATAACCTGACTACACCGCATAGACAGAGCATCATCCTATACACCCCTGGGGACGCGCTCTGCAGCTCTGAAGCAGGAGCCCCTGAAAAGTGATTCAGTTTCCGGGCCTTTCTTTCAAAGATTGCAGCTTACCTGGAGAAAGACGTAAAGGGATACGAATATGAGAAAACATGTTTTTCATCCCGCATCTCATTTTTTATTAATCCCAAGTTGTCTGCAGTTAACTCGAGAAGTTCCCTGTGGTTATTTTTAAGTCGTGATTGTCTTAAATTTTTGTCGGACAACGAATGACCGCGATCGTAAAAACACTTTGCCAATTGCTTTAATGTTTGTTGACGACCCTGCACGAATTCCGCTCAAACCGGTGCTATAGAGGCCGTCTTTAAATTACTCTAAGGTATGAGCAAAGTGGCCTCTTCGGCTGATTTCAAGACGAGGAACAACTATAAAAAGGCATTGTTCTATTGTTGGGTTTTACCGTGTATATGTGGAGACTTTGTCTCATATGCATTTACCCCCATATCCTTTCATTTTTTTTGCACGCAATTTTTTGGAAAGGACGCGGATCTGAGGCCGTATATATGGTTTGAGGTTCCTCACTGTGTTGAAGACCATATGGTGGCCCCTAGGTGTTTTGTTTTTGGTCGTTTTAACCTGGATATGGGATGTTGTCTCCTTGACATTTACCCCATTTCCTTTCTTTTTCATACGAATCTCATGCAGTCCACCAATATACAAAAAAGTCACTCAAATCAATATCATTGACGTGCAATATACTTGTTCACCATGCTAAATTATTTTTAATTTTCTCAGTATGTGTCTGCATGTCGTTGATTTAATATAGAGTATAAGCAATAATCAATCTATGTCATATTGGTCTAAAAACCTTTGATCAAAAATTGGGAAATTAAAACGCTTTAAGGATTCATTAACTTGTCTACTTGTCTTTGAGGAGTTCCGGTGGTCGTCTATTTGAGTTTGTAGGAATCACGCTACAACCGACAGCAAATCAATGCTTATATTGATATCAATAACGCTACTTTGAAAAGAAAAGTTGAATTCTGAAAATTATATTATCAAAATACCAAAAAGAAAAAACCATAATGGCTGCCTTGGCCACGTATATCGTAAGTCTGCAAGTTTAAAATCATACAACCATTTTCACTCAGAACGCTAAAAAATGTCTATTCTACCGACACAGAGCGACATTTTCTTTAAATAAAACATTAGGTCTGTATGTATGTGACAAAATTTGCATAAAATTCTAATCTTTCCGACAAGTCTTGACATTTTTCTTACTTTGAGAATCAAACTAAAACTCCATAACCCCAACCCAAAATCAAATTTGCATCGGAATTAATGTGGCTATCTGGTGTGGCTATCTGGCTATCTGGTGTTTCAAGATAGTATCTTAGAAATATTCTAGAATGTTTGGATATAATTGTGTATATGATAGTTTACAGCTTGTCATGAGTCAAACATTTCTTCTTATTTGATTTCCTGTCACCGTAATCAGTTTTCAGGGGCTCCATCTACAGAGCTGCCTGGTGCGTCCCCAGGTGGTGGATAAGGGAATGCCCTGTGTATGCGGGGTAGTCGAATCATAATGTGGAAAGCCTTACCGCTAACCATTGTAGACGAACTGTGTGGAAAAATCCCACGCTCCATGCAGTATAAAAAAAAAACTTTCTACTTTTTTTCTCAGGAGAGTAGCATTCTGAGGCGGTATAGAAGGCTAAGTTTCCTGCCCCTACCCATTTCTCCCCCGTAGTTTTCAATGGCAATTAAAACTTGTTTCTCCATCTTCACCTCTTTCTTCTCAGTTTATAAATAATTTTTTGAATTGATTAACTTGTTTTCGTCCTGATGGAGCTGAAATATTGCTCACTAGGTGTAAAACTCTCACTAATCAATCAATCAATCAATATTATATGCGGATTGTTTAGAGAGATTTTGAATTTGTTATTTTCAGTTTGATTTTGATTGTATCATTAAATTTTTCAGACAGAATAGATTTATATTAATGTCTGTCAATTTGATGACTTAATTTTATTTTTAATGAACATTGAAAATTTTAAGTATTTTGTTGTTTTTTTGCGAAAAGCGTCCGTGTTAATTTAATCATGTTTACAAACAAGTTTGTCTCGGAGGAAAATTTAATTTGACATTGTATCTAAATACAAATTAAAGATAAAAGAAACGAGATCGTCTTCCCCGAGGTTTGCTATTTATCAAACTTCAACGAAGTCACACACAATCATTAATTATTAAAATAATTTTATTCTTGTATGCAAACCACGAGTTAAGTTGCACACCCCACCGTACACTGAGCAAGTTTTGATCAAAACATTTTGAGTTTCAATACCCCACCACACACGTACACATCCCCAAAAGTATAAACTATGTCAAATATCAGAAGTAAAAAATATTTTAGTCGCTAATCTTTGTAAAAAGAATTCATTTCTTTGTTTTATCTTTTTTTTCTTCTTATTATATTTTTTATTTTATTTTCTATTTATTCCTCAATGATTTTTCCTGTAATCTTCCGAAAACGATACATCTCCCATAAAATATACGGAATATATTTATCAAATAAATAATATTTATCTAACTTTTTTGTACAACATCTGTCTCCAATTTACCTGCTCATTCACAATGAAACACCTGCTATTAAGTATAAATACAAAGTAATTTTAACTCCCTTAAAGTACTTGGCGCGTGCCTGAAGGCGCTCTGAAATTAACATATTATGCCACTCTTTTTAATAGTATACCTTTCATCGATCTTTGACACGCGCCAAATCAAAAACATAAATTACAACATTTAATATCTTACTTTTTTCATCTTAAGACCTTTGCCAATAGGTCATTTGTATAGAAAATAACATTTGAACAAGGAAAGGCAGATGTGCCGTGACGTCACATCAACGTTTTGAACAAACTGTCAATATGTATAACGGGTGTTAATTCAGCTCGCGTTCGTTTGAATCACCTTTACATTAACATACAGGTGAGAGTATCCCTTTGTAAATACAAAGATTACCATGCCATGTAGTTATTTTAACTTAACAGATTAATTTTTCGATCTTTCTTTATAAATCTCACCTTTTAAAACGACTGGGCAGATGTGATCAGATGTTGATTTCTGAAATAGACAAAGAAAAACCAAAACAAAAACATTCCATAGACGGTATTAAGTGTCGTATAAACGGTGTAAAGTTAAACGTCTGTCGTGTTTACATTTAAAATATTGGATAGTGGCAACACAAAGAAGCTTAAATGAAAATCTGGTATTAATGTCTTCTTTTTTAAATTTGAAAGGCAATTATTAAAAGATCGTGTGTGAGGTTAGGGCCGCAAGTGTTATTGAAACAGGAAGGGTTAATGTCTGAATGACACAGTGATAGGGCAACTGATTATTGTGTCAACTCCACTGGTTACTGTATCAGCCGAACGAACTATACACGAAAACAAAACTACTTGGCACTGGTATTATAATTTAATTTAGCCCCAGTTTTCTATGATTAAAATTTGTCTATTATAATTTAATTTAGCCCCAGTTTTCTATAATTAAAATTTGTCCCATCAAAAATCAAAACCAAGGACAAATAAAGCACTAGAAACTCGAAAACTTGAAGTTCAGTATACGACAAATCAGTTTCAAACATTAAGAGTGATTGATTCATTGATTAGTGAGCAATATTTGAGCTATATGTTAATCAAATAAAAAATTATAAGAAAAAGAAGAAAGAAATAAAAGTGGAAGGGACAACCTGGGCAACGCGTTTTGATTGCCACGGGAAAAAAGGAGAAATGGGTAGGGGCAGGAAATTTAGCATGTATACGACTCCCAGTAAACGAGTCTGCTTTCCTTTTGTCTCACTATACAGTTTCGACGTCACCATGCATTCCTATGTAAAATTGCCAAACTTTGCAGGTTCAGCCTGAATGTATAGGTGTAAAGTTTGCAATGAGGTGTATATTTTTGCGAAGCATGGATACCATAGATTTTATAAACAATGCAAAAAGGGTTCGATGATCGTTGAATTTTTTCACAAAATAAGCTCGAACATAAACTGCTTTCAAAAGCACATGTTCACCTTCTGTCAAATTTCTGTCCACATACCGGCATGACACCGTCTCACTCATTTATTGATGCGATATCCCTACATACTGGTCACAGATGCCAATTATATTTCAAAAGTACACTTTCTCAGCTTCAATTTAAGCAGTCACATGTACTCTTTCCGAGTATAATAAAATATCTATCACTTACACTGTATTTGATTCCAATTTAACTTTCTGATAGAACTATTTAGCAAAGGGGCGAATTGACCCAGAAGTGTATGTTGAGACCTTATAAGATTTCAATTTCTTTTAAAAATGAGGGTTTTTGCTTTTCAATTGAAGGTGCACACTTGTGCGAGTCCCAATATGTACTGGTTCAATAACCGGTTAAGATTTCCTGGCACATCCAAATACAGTATGTCGCGAGCAAATTTAGAGAAATTTGACATCACATATATATGAAGCGCACAGTCATTGTGTATGAAAAGGAAGTTTTGCAATAAACTTTACAAAATGGGTAATAAATATCTCTCAAAATGGTATAATGTATGCTTCATGGGTGTACAGAAATAGATATTTACCTAAAAAGCCTACAGGGAAGGAGATAAATGTTATTAATGAAACAAAAATAAGGACGGAAAATAGATCTGCAGCATGAAATAGCTGTGTGAACCTAAGTTATGGCCATTTTTGAGAAAATAAAATATTATTTCCATTTTTCAACCATAAATTTATGATAACAGGCCATAATTTGACAAGCTAGTGCAATTTTTGGAAAGAGAATGAATGGTTGCTAAGGTGAAAAAGGGCAAAACATATTCAAAGATATAAAGACGCCTGCACCTTAAGGTTCGACGTCACCATGCATTCCTATGTAAAATTGCCAAATTTTGCAGGTTCAGCCTGAATGTATAGGTGTAAAGTTTGCAAGTTTATACTCTTTCCAAGTATAATAAAATATCTATCACTTACACTGTATTTGATTCCAATTTAACTTTCTGATAGAACTATTTAGCAAAGGGGCGAATTGACCCGGAAGTGTATGTTGAGACCTTAGAAAAATATAGAAGGGGTCTTTACACTGCATGGGGCATAGTTTCTCCATACAGTTTGTTTGAAATGGTTCGCGGTCATGCTTTACATATTATGACCTGACTACCCCACATAGACCGGGAATTTCCCTATCCACCACCCGAGAACGGTAGCCATAGCCCCTGCATGAATACTGATTTAGCTGACGGGTCAAACATAAGATGGCCAGAATTATGAATAAGCAACGAGACTTTATAAGGATATATTAAAAACAATAACTGCCCTATGAATGCAAAAATTTCATCCACATGACGACTTACTAAACAATAGAGGAAATCATTATTAAATTAAGCACGATCTGGTTAGTCGAAGCTAACTCCTATTGGCCCGCTTGAAAAGACATTGTTGTTGTGATTTTGCATTTATGTTTGGTAACTCTTTAAATATCAAACGGGTCGAAAACACATCTTTTTTTCGTTGTTGTCAAAGTGAAGCGTTAGTTTTTGTCACTCAAAACTCTCATTTGACATTTATCAAGAAACTGAGATAGATACACAGGCGCGGATCCAGGCAATTTGGAAAGGGGGGGTTCCGAATAAAATTGAAAGAAAATTTTTGGTTTTTTTTTTCTTAGTAAAACACTAGGAATTTCATTAAAAAATACATGATTGCCCAGAAAAAAGGGGGGGTTCGAACCCCCGGAACCCCCCCCCCCTGGATCCGCCAATGATACATGTGGCATGGGGAAAGAAGCTCTTTCCTTTGTTGATTTAAATCATTAAATCAACTTCAGTCGACCTAGGTACCCATCCTATCTATCTTCTTCGATCCCGGTTGAGCATTCAACGTCTCTGTCATGTTTTTGACATCATCTTATGTTTGTTTTAGACTATTTAAGCTCTCCTTCATAGGTAGCCAGAGTGTGGCAATTGTGGGGCTGTAAAAAGGTACAGGTCCGTATCAAGGTCCTTAGGCAGTCTGTAAATCTGATGCAGCCCAAGTTTCTATTACTTTTAATTCATTGAACAAATTTACCAGTTAAACGCTTTAGGTTAATGTTTTCCTTTTTTTATTGTCGGTAATTGTGGAGAAACGCCACGCTCCATGCAGTATTAAGACCCCTTCTATATTCTTTTAAGGAAAGCAGAGGTCACTGGGTCTCGTATAGAAGGCTAAATTTCCTGCCCCTACCCATTTCTCTCGTTTTCCAGTCGCGATCAAAACTCGTTGCCTCGGTTGTCCCTTCCACTTTGATTCCTTTCTTCTTTTACTTAAGTTTTTGTTTATTGATTAACTTGTTCTCTTCCTGATATAGCTGAATTATTGCTCACTGGACTTTAAACTAATCAATCAATCAATCAATCAATCTCCTTCATAGTTATATACGCCAAATAAACACAGACAGCAATCCTAAATATGCTAAATCTTATTTTTCGTGATTTGGGTGTTTGATTCTGATTTTATTCTCTTTTAGTAAAAGGGGGGTAAAAATTACCAAATAGAGTTGTCAAGAGCCGAAGTCCGTGAGACAAAAATACAAATCAGATCGAAACCACCGGAATAATTGTCGAATGCAATGGTCCTGACTTGGTACAGGCAATTCAAAAGAAATGAGGGTTAAACGTCCCCTTTCATTGCGACAGTGTCCGGAATCAACTCAACAGCAACTGCCTTAACAGGTCTTTAATCAGCAAAACTAAGTAAAATGGTGTTGCATGTGAAAGATTTGTTAGGTGGCTGATTTGTAAATGTCATTTTCTAACCCTAAGACAAAACCCAATTTAAATCCATGGTCCATGTTACTTCTCTAACCCTATAATACGACCAAGGTAAAAAGTTGAAAAAACATATACACAGATATCGACAAAGTCAAAATTAAATACCAACCTTCAATGTTTGATGCAGTGAGAAACATTAAATATACAGTGAAGTTCAAAAGATTGAAATGTACACGGGTATAAGAAAAATCTAAACTGAAACACAGTTCAGAACAGTTGAGCATTGTTCTGTTGGTGTTGCTACACCCAATACACATTCTTTACTATAGGTATATATGACATTTAATACATATTTTATTAAAGGTAGGTAAAAAGGCATGAAACTTATAAAATCATTATGAACTCGTACAAACAGTGATGGTTTGTGTTTGAAAGAACAATTAGTGTTTTATTTCAGGGTAATGTGTATTGCTGTTTTTATCTGGGTTTTTATTAAGTATTGTATGTAAAATTTGATACAAATCTTATATATAATATAATATAAAAAAAACAAAGAAGGTTTATGTCACACCGCCCGGAATTTTTTTACAGATAATTTGATAACAGTTTTCTCTGTAAAAATTACATTCCAACCACTTCCTCGGTTATATGTTTCTTTTGGAAATATTGAAACGGTAAAGTAAATTTTGAAGGAAGGTCTTCTTAGGACAATTGAAGGTAATTAAAACCGATGTTTTACAGGGAGATTGCATAACTTAGTTAAAATCAAGTGGCGAATTATTCAAACATTATTATAATTAATTGATTGATTGATTGATTGATTGAAGTTTTACGATATTTCAGCTATATAAGATCAAGAACATTGAATCAACAAAAATAATAAAGCAAGGAGAGAAAGAATGGATGAAGGGGTAACGAGTTGTTTTGATTGCCACTGGAAAAACAGAGAAATGGGTAGGGGCAGGAAATTTCGCCTTCTCACGATACCGCTTCAAAGGGCCTCTTTTTTCGAAAGATATAAAGAAGGGATTTTTAAGCTTCATGGAGCGTAGCCTTTCTCCACATTTGCATTGGTTCGCGGTGGTACTTTCCGTAAATATTGTCTGACTTGCTCCGCATAGACATTGCGTTCCCCTATTCACAAAGTTGGGAGGCGTTAGCAGCTCTGTAGACGGAACTCCAGATAAGCGATTCAGATGTCGGGAACATTATTATAACTCTTACAGGAAGTTTCATGATTGTGGGTATCAATGTCATTTCGATTATAGAATCTGTTACTTTTGCCATATGTTTTAAGTCAACTTTACAGGGAGTTTCATAATTGTGTATCAGTTGCATAATTGTCCCTTTTGCCATATATTTTAATCAAATTACAGGACGTTTCAAGATTGCGGGCATTGATACTATATAGATTGCAGAAAATGTCTCTTTTGTCATATGTTTAAGTTAAATTGCAGGAAATTTTATGATTACGGGGATCGAATTATATTAATTGCAGGAAATATCTTTTGTTATATGTTTTAGCCAAAATACAGGAAGTGTCATCGGTGCGGGTCTCAATATTTTATCTATATTGCAGAAAATGTCCCTTTTGCGAACTGTTTTTAGTCAAATTAAAGGAAGTTTCATGATTGCACGTTTCGGTATTACATCGATTAAAGAAAATGCTCCTTTTGCCATCTGCTTTTATTCAAAATCTGTTTTTATTCAAATTACAGCAAGTTTCATGATTGCCGGCATCGATGTTATGTCGACTGCAGAAAATGCCCCTTTTGCCATATGTTTTCAGTCAAATTGTTGGAAGTTTCATGATTGGGGGCATAGAAATACAATTTTCGTTTTGCCATATGTTTTAAGTCAAAATTAAATTAAGTTTGATGATTGCAGGCATCAATATCATATCGAATTCAGTAAAAGACTTTTTTGCTATCTGTTTTGGTCAATTTACATGCAGAAAGTTTCATAATTACAGGCGTCGAGATCATATTGCAAAACAGAAAATGTCCCTTTTGCTATGTTTTTAGACAAACTACAGGAAGTTTTATGATATCATATCGAATACAGAAAATGTCCCTCTTGTCACATATATTTGTCAAATTAAAGGAATTTCATGATTTGCGGGCATTCATATCATGTCGAATAAAGATAGTTCCTTTTGTCACATGTTGTAGTCAAATTACAGGAAGTTGAATTATTTCGGACATCGATATTATATGAAATACAGAAAATTTCCCTTTTGGTATATGGTTTAGTCAAATTATGGAAGTTTCATCACAAGTATTGCTGACATCAAGATCACATATATCAAAGAAAGTGTACCTTTTGCGACAAAGAGGTTGTCGGACAATAACATTATCATGATTATATCGAATACAGAAAATGTCCCTTTTGCATTATTTCTAGTCAAATTACAGGAAGTTTCATTATTGCGGGTATCAATATTATTTCGAAAAAAAAGTCGTTTTTATACGACCGCAAACAAAATTGAGGTCGTACAATGGTATGGCACTGTCGTCGTCGTCGTCTGTAGACACTTTGTTTTTGATCAAAACTTAAGCTGAAGTGGACCAATCCTTATGAAATTTTGACATAGTGTTCTTTGGCACAAAAGGAAGGCTGGGAATTGTTTTGCTTATTTGGGCCCGCCCAATTATCAGAAATGGGGCCATAAAGGGCAAAATTTGTTGTTTTCACATATTTAAATGAAGAATATTTATTATTTATCAGATTTTAATGGGGTAAAAATTCTTTCAGTGTTCCTAATTTAAATTTTCTATCTGTAGTATGTCGACGGATTTTACCTCGTGTGTATCGTTCATGGGATAAATGGGGCCTAAAAGGGGCGAATTTCAAAAATTTTATTTTTAATTTTTATTCCGATTGCGATGAGTTTTTTACAGTGGATTCCTTATGAAAAATAAACATAGCTCTGCACCATCAGATTTTTTGATAACTTGTTTCTTTTCAGATGTACGTGGAGTCAAACGGCGCCAAATTTGCAAATATGCAAATTACCTAACATTTTTATTTTTCATCAGATTTTGATGTTTTTTTTCTTTGGATTCCTCTTGTTGAAAGCTTTCAGTACTATGTCAACGAATGCGGTGTAGCTCTTCCTGTTTCCAAGCTATAAGGGATCACAGGGGCCAAATTTGCAATTCTTTAAAATGTGAAATCTTTATTTTTCACCAAATCAAGCGTATACCATTATTTTCCTATATGTTTTAGTAAAACTATAGGAAGTTTCATGATAAGTATTGATGACATTGATATCATGTTGAATGCCAAAAATTTTCCCCTCTTGTCATATGTAATGATTCGATTGATTGATTGATTGATTGATTTTAACTTATTTTATTGTCAAAGACAAAAAGATTAGGTTTATATCAGATTACAGGAAGCTGCAGGGTTGTGAGCATCGATATTATAACCCTTTTCAAAAAGTGTTGTTATCTTTTCCTGGAATGGAACTCTCCTGTCACGTGTAATTGCAACACCTTTTGCTTCTGGTTATCAGGAAGTTTCATTATCTAGGGCATCAATATTATATCGAATACAAGAAATGTCCATTTTGTTATTTGTTTTAGTCATATTACAGGAAGTATCTTTATCTCGGGGACCGATATTATATCGAATACAGAAAATGTCTATATTGCTTTATGTTTTAGTCACATTACAGGAAGTTTCTTTATCTTGGACATCAATATTATATCGAATACAGGAAATGTCTATTCTGCTTTATGTTTCAGTCATATAACAGGAAGTTTCTTTATCTCGGGGATCGATATTATATATTTCGATTACTGGAAATATCCATTTTTGCCATATGTTTTATTCACATGACATTATAAGGGGTATCTATATTATTTTGAATACAGAAAATGTTTCTTTTTTGGGGGTTAAGGATGGTCCCTCATCAAGTTCAATATATCAAGGTTTTAAAATTAGTATCGTTATTTATTAGAACATCGATCATACATCATTTTAAGCAAAAAATATTGATATGTCAGTGTGCTCGTTTTTTGGATTTACGTGCCTAAAATTTTGGCGGGAAACCGAACTCCTCTTGATTTTTCATTTACTTTGCATTAAGGCAATCGCCCTTTGGCATACAATGAAGATATATCTAGAATTTCATCAAATTTTGTCAAAAATTTATTCAGGATGTATACAAACATATTTTGAAAAGAAAAATGGGGGTCAGTGTGCAAATTTTTTTTCTAATGTATCATGGTGGATAAAATAAGAGAATTCCGAAAGTCAGAGACAGTTTTCAAAAACCTGAGGAGTGACACAGGATGTGTACAAACATATTTTGAAAAGAAAAATGGGGGTCAGCATGAATATTATCAAATACAGAAGAGGTCCCTTTTTATCGTTGTTTTAAGTCAATTGAAAGATTTATTTGATTTCAAGTACAGTGAGATTATAGCCACTCTCGTAACCTGCAGTTTATTTAATTATTCGATAAAAAGTATTACATGATTCAATTTTTCATATTAGTACATATATTTTTAATATGTCCGAGTTATATATTATTGTGCATGTAAGTATATGTCTTCATAATCAGAGCAGTTCTTGACGATGACTGTTTTTAGAACAAATCTTGACCATAACTGCTTTTACAACGTTTCATCATCAAACGTTTTTAGAACTTTCTGATCGTGATCATTTTTAGGACAACTGCTTTTCGAACTATAATGACTGTTTACCAATACAATATTTTTTGTGATTGGAAGAAGGATTTATGTGTTTCCGACGAAATATTTTAATGTTTATACGTTGAACCCANCATGGGATTAACATTGACAAGGTTTGACCATGAATGAAGATGACAGAATAAATAGAATCCAATGGAATTTTTACAGAATGTTCACAAAAATGTATAAAATGAAATTATGGAAAAAAATTAGGGGGTCAATGGGTAAAAAAATATAATACTATTAAATGGATAAAACCCGAGGATTCCGAAAATCTGACAAAAATCCCAAAACATGAGGAGCAAACCTCCTTAAAGGTAGTTTCAGCATGAAGAAGAGGTCCCGTTTTATCGTTGTTTTAAGTTAGCTTGAAGGATCCACTCTCGCAACCTGCAGTTTATTTAATTATTCGATAAAAAGTATTACATGATTCAATTTTTCATATTAGTACATATATTTTTAATATGTTCGAGTTATATGTTATTGTGCATGTACGTATATGTCTTCATAATCAGAACAGTTCTTGACGATGACTGTTTTTAAAACAAATCTTGACCATAACTGCTTTTACAACGTTTCATCATCAAACGTTTTTAGAACTTTCTGATCGTGATCATATTTAGGACAACTGCTTTTATAACTGCTTTTCGAACTATAATGACTGTTTACCAATACAATATTTTTTGTGATTGGAAGAAGGATTTATGTGTTTCCGACGAAATATTTTAATGTTTATACGTTGAACCCATATAGTGCTTTAATTTCTAGAACAGGACTTTTAATTTGTAGCGTTAGAAGTGGAATTTTGGATAAATTTTTTTTTCTGAACGATTAGCTGCTGACGAATAGCGAATAACGATATTCAGTCAGTGACCATAAGTTTATTCATTGTAAACAGACGCTCCTATGTGTTAATTCGGATGCTACTTTTAGTCTGCACGTGTTGCATGGCGTGCCTCAGCACCATACTGTCTTGTGTTATTTGATCTTAATTGGCTTCAAAACTTGAAAAGCAAAAAAACAAAGGAAAGCATCAACAATCATGCACATAATGCATTTTATAGGAGTTAAAAAGCATCAACAATCATGCACATAATGCATTTTATAGGAGTTAACACGGCTGTAATTAGAGACCTTTTACGTCCACAAAAAGACCTCACAGCTAGCATACGTCGACTTTTAATGGTGCCAAAGATGTATTTACTGAGCGCTGATGATAATTTGCCGATGCATTTTGTGAGCACTCTGGTTTTGATTTTGAGTTCAAGGAAATTAAACACAAATTCCGAATGAATAATATACTGTTTGAATACAGTGCAGTTAAATTATCAAGAATGATGTAAGGGAATGGCTTTATCATCATTTTATGTTGTTTTTTACTATTATTAAATCGGTCTTAAAGCGTGTATTCAACTTCTATTGGCACCCAGTATGCCACCAATTCTATAAAGAACTCGCTCATTTGTAAACAATAAATTATATCAAAACAAAATGACTTTGTAGAGTAAACATTCAGCAAAATCGAAATGTCATACACGATAAAGAATAAAAAAGAAACAATCCTCTTGTAGTTGGTCTTTCTTTATCTTGGAGTTACCGTGAATTCATGCGCAACAAACAATCAAAAAGACTCTCACAGCAATCAAAGATCGTATATAGATATATAAATACACTATGATATATATTTGCATATTTGCAGGTACCCGTTCAGAGACAATGTGTTTCTAGAAGTAAACTGATAGTCTGATTTGGTGTGACTTCTGAAGAAAGATGTGTGAAAGGTAACAGTATAGGAAAAGAGGGTATATTAAGTTTATGACCATTATGTTATACGATTATCTGAAGAATGATTTCAAGTTTCTGGGAAAAGATTTTTTTATGTAACGTTAGAAGTAGATTTGCATTGTTTTTTCTGTGTACTCTTAGGGAACGACCATTTGATTTTTATGGGGGGGGGGGGGGGGG
>MJUU01046974.1:160061-172186 GCA_002080025.1 Modiolus philippinarum | reverse complement strand
CCCCCCCCCCCCCCCCCATATGAAAAAACGGCATGCAACAATCATTTAATTTCCTGAGAGAGGCTTGTGGATTTTCTACACTGGTTGGTTTGATTCTCATATTACAAGAAAAAAATAATATTTTTTTCCCCAAATTAGGACTACACATCCACCTACCCCCCTCCCCCCAAATCATTTGTTTATAACCGCCAAAGTAGATTATCTACAGGCGAATTTGAAAATACAACAAAAAATGACAAAATAAAACTGAAAACAAATTGTAATATTTTATGAAATGACAATATTTTAATTTATTTGTTATTTCACTTTCATCACTTTTGCGCCTTTTCACCTTTGTTTATCAGTGTCTAAAAATATCGCTTGTTATTGTTATGCCTGAAATCCCCACGAGGTCAGGACATTAACTCCTCCTATTTTGATTGATCAGCCAATGAAATGATTCAATTATGAAAATACCGCGGAATCTTGGGAAAATGACGTCACTTAAGCCATATTGCTTTTGTACATCGCGAATAAAAATAGCAGACAGTTCGGAATTTGCTCTCAGCAACTGAATACAAGAAAACAAAGAATTTAGTGCATTACATGGAATATATATAAATTTTATATTTTTATACCTTGTTATATTGGAAATTTTATATTATTTCACTATGCCAGCGAATTTATTTACTGAGACTTTGCCCGTAAATACTAATTTAGAGGAACAACGGGCACTGCACTTGGCTTTTGAGCTTTCGATGCTTGGATTAGATGAAGAAAGTGGCTCTAATGTGAATGCCATAAGTGAAAGTGATGCTGAGATTTTAAGGAAAAACAATGCCAATGGTGCAAACATGACTGAATGTGTTCCAGTTCCAAGTTCAGAACATGTTGCAGAAATAGTTGGAAGACAAGGTAAAATAAGTTCATTCATTCATTTGGGATGTATGTATTATTTACGGTCCAGTGCATCGTTTTGATGGCACACGTGGTGGTCAAAAGAATGTATAATGTAAATATATGTCAGATGTTTACAAGTATTCATTAATTTAATGCATTGCTACATTTTGTTTAGTGCTATTATACTGCAGAAATGTATTATTGACAGTATTGATTTTGTTTTATTCGTCATCTCGGTAACAGTCGACCACGTGCGTGGTTTTTGAACAAAGAAACTAATGTTATTGCAGCGAACAAAGAGTTAACTGTTACTATTCACGATTAAAATATAGAAGGAAAAATCAATTAATTAGTGATTTGGGAAAAGGAAATAATTTGAGAGCCTATGAAGCTAGTTCAATGTTAAAATTATCCCGCCAGACACGAGGTGTAGGTATTCAGACGAACCATTGTCTGTGCGAGCACGTGTTTCCCATGCACCATGTGCTAGCACGCAAAACGGCTGAGACCGAAAAGGATGACTTTGATGGCGGGTCAAACAAGGGTCGAGGGACGCTTTTTATTGTTTAGAGTACTGAATCAAGTTTTTGATCAGCGAAATTCAAAGAAAATGTTTTGGAAAATATTTTTAAGTTGATAAATATTTATTATTAACGGTGCCTTTTTGTGAAACCAATTTTAGAAACAATGCGCAAAATTTGAAGTATAGAACATTTTAAAGTTTTGACAACGTTGAAAAGCGAAAAAATAATTAAAAACAGTTATATTTTTCTTTATACTGAATTCAGATTATCAAAATTTTCACCCAGAATGGTTAAAAAGTATTAATGTAGTGGCATTCCTTTCAATTAAGTAGCAAAAACAATATTGAAAAAATCTGCATGTGTGAAATCGAAGGAGTACATGTAATGTTGCTCAAGACACCCGAAAGTATTGATAAAGACCAAATCAAAAACCTTTAGCTTTAAGTTTTTCATTTTGCTAAGCTACATTTTATTGTAGAAAGATGTATTATCATGCATAAAAACTACATGTAATATATGTGTTTTTGCTCTCATTGCATTCTTAATAAAAGGGAAATGGTTCTTAAAAACGAATAGGAGGGAAAATGTATTGTAAATACAGACACTTAGATCATTAAATTCCCAAATATCACCCTTCACTGTGGAGCAAAAGCTCCAAATGTACATGTTAAGCACAAAATGTAAGCAGGGCTGCCAAGTTTGGGAAGCAAAATGCGTGAGATTTCTAAAAATTTATAAAGATCAAAGGGAAAATAAAAAAGATCAAAGGAATTTGCTGAAATTTAAGATGAAAATGCGTGAGACTTGGCAGTACTGTGTAAGCATTGGGACATTTATGTATATTTTATAAGTCGAACTGAAAGGGTTACTCTTTGACCGGGTCTTCAACTAATTTGCACTGTAAATATACAAATGTACCAACATGAACTACTTTTACTACATTTGTACGTACATTTATGCAAAACACATGTAGTATCAGAGAAAACTAATTAAAGACTGACAATTTCTTGTGGATTTACGTATACCCTGGTTGGTTTTGTTAGATTTAGGGTTAAGGTTATGGGTATTGTTTTGGGCTAGAGATATATGGTTAGGGTTAGAGATAGAGTTGGGGTAGAGTTAGGTGATAGGGTAAGGGTAACTAATTAAGAGATACATTTGTATGGTTAGGGGTATTTGTGTTGGTGTATTTTAAATGATCTTATAATTAGTGGTCATACTTTTTATGTCCCAAAACTCGGGTCCAAAAGCTTTACATGTACTGTAGTACTGTAGTATTGGTTCTACAGTCTGTTGTTATGCACTAGTCCGATGCCCAAGACTAGTAAATTAGATTAATTCTTTATTGCAAAATTACACCCCTAAGGGTCAAAGCAATACAATACAACACAAAACATATAATACAGCATACAATGATCAATAAGTAAAAGATAGACGACTCTCTGACTGGCGTGGACCCTATATCAATGCAGCAGATTGTTTCAGAAAGGTACATACTACCGGTAAAAGGGCTGAGTTTGGATTAAGAATGAAATTTATTTTTTGAAACTGGTTGAAATTTTTAAAACTTGGGAAGTTTTGGTGTATAAGTTCAAAAAAATTTGTCGTATTTTGTTCATTAATTTTACAGAATTAGAATTCGGACTAGAAAATTTATTGAACCACTGGACTAGTAAGAATTTTTCGTCTCAGAAATTTTATATTGCATTTTCAAAACCTATATTGCGTTACATTGCGGTAGAAATATAAAAATGTGAACGTCATTATACTTTTTATTTCATTTTATTTTCGGACTAGTAAATCTTTAATCTCAACTAGCCCGAAGGACTAGTAATGAATAAAGTTTTTGGCGCAGACTGGTTCTAAGCAAGAATTCAATTTAATTTACTTTTTTAAAACTTTCTGTGGGTAAATATTGGTCCAATTTATAAAGTTCATAATATTTGTAAATACTAAAGTCAACATGACCTTGCAATAAATCCATTTTTTAGTGGGAAAGGGGAGATAAATGGAAGTTCTTGTAAATTTTAGTGATATTTTTAGCAGCTGCATGTAGCAGAATTCAAGTATGCATAAAATATATTTCATTTTGTATTGTCTTCAACTAATCCTCGCCATTTTTAATATATAAACATATACATGTACAATGAACTTGTCATAAATACATACATGTATATGTTTGAACCACCTTCAATTCTAAAACAACCTGATTTACTACAATTTGTGCTACACATGTAAATCATCAAAGAAATACAACCATATTTACACATGTGTATTTGTTTGTACATGTATGCAGGCCAAAATAATTGATGTGTTTCAGTATGCATGTAAGTGGAGTGACCCTAACTTTTTTGACCAAAAAAAATAACAGTCATCAGACTGACCTTCTTTCCAAGTAACGACAACATCTCAATTAGTCCTTAAATGATGTAGGCAACATCTAAAGCCCTTTATTTATGTAGCTCGTAGGAAATGTGTTTTGTGCTCAAAATCTTTCAGAAGGCTTCAAAATTAAAAAAAGGTTTCCCAAACCAACAAAAAACAAATGACAGAAACTTCTGCTTGGAGGCAGATGATTTTGTACGAAGTCACCAAAGAAATACAACCATATTTAATGTTAGCTATAAAGGCCAAAATAATTTGTGTGTTTCAGCAGTTTGAGTAACCCTAAACTTTCAATCTGGATATACAAAAAATTTTATTGGGTAAAAAAAATCAGTTGTCTCACTTGTCTGACGGACACTCTTTTAAGCAATGAAACATTGGATGTGAGAAAGCATAAAATTTCTGATTTTACAAAAATTTCAAGAAAAAAACCAAAATATTTCTTTAAATGTACATGTACTTTGTCAGCAGTTTACTCTAAACACACACACTTTTGTTTTGCTTCACTTAAATTTCGAAGATTACTTTTACTTACATTTGTATTTATTTAATTAATTGCAAAACATAAACCCTTTAGGGTTGCAGCAATACATAATACTGTACATGATGTGTACATGTACATTTTGAATGGTTTTTCTTCTGGTCCCCATTGAATGGTAGACCATAGGTTTGAACCTTTATAAATTGAAAATTCAATAACTAGCAATATTTAGACTAAGAAATGTTTTTAAGAAAATAGGCTGCACATTTTTTTTTGGGGGGGGTCTGGATTTTTAAGCATGTTTTCTGTTTTTTTTTCACATTTTATAGTTCATCAATTCATTTTCATCTTGAGATTGACTACATGTACATGTATGCAAGTTTTGTCTCCGCACACACCAGACTTGCATGTTTTAAATGTGGCAAGACCTCGGGCCGGATTACCTACTACACATAATTCATGTTTAAGTACCAGAAGTACATTATATGGAAATTTCTATATAATACAAAATAGAACTATATTTCTTAACTATTTGCCAAACTCAATTTCTTGCAAGTTAATTAATTTTATGTATACTACCTGCACTACATATGTAAAATGATATGAATGCACAACCTTAACATTGGATGTCCACGAGACCAAATTCCAGTATGCTTTGATTATTAATTAGGTTCTCCATCATTAGGAGTCTGACTATACATGTACATTGTGAAAAATTGATTTTAACTACTCATGTTTTGTAATACTAATTTTGCAGGGAAAAGTCTAAAGGTCTCCATTTTCAAGGTGTAAAATTCAGGATTCGCTGTCAGTACTACATGTAATAGCAAGATCACTGCAATAAAAATTGAATCTAAGATTATCATTTTGCTGTCGCAAATATCAGTTTTTCCCAACTCCAATAACCTCAATTTACAAAAATTTACAAAAAAACTAAGATTAATGCGATATATCCCAAGATAGTGGGGTTATCCAATATTTTACTGTCAAAATTTTGGCCAGAAACTTACCCTCAAGGTCATTAATGCAGTATATCCTAAAATAGTAGGGTTATCCAATGTTTTACTGTCAAAATTTTGGGCCAGAAACATACCCTCAAGGTCATCTCTACTTTAATGCAATCTCTCAAAAGAACATTTAGATAAAAGCAATTTCAAATCCTACATGTACCTTTATTTTGCATGTTACACTGTACTTACTGGTTCAAATTGTTAAACCTGTCAGTCCTTCAGATGACCAGAAAACTGCTAGGTCCAGCATATTTATTTATTGTTAAGAGAAAATAGACTTTGTAACACATGCAAAAGTACTAGAAGATGAAAACCATTTCTTTTTTCATTGTAATTTAAATAAAGATTTAAGAGAAACTTTCTTACAAAAATTCAATATAGACAAAAACCTAGAGAAAAACAAAATACTTAATATTGTCCTAAATCCAGTAACTAATCAACAAGTGAAATTTAAAGCAGTCGCTAGAACTGAGGTCAGGGGGCATTTAATTTCATTTGCTTTATATGTATGTTTGTTCAAGATGTATATTGTCACTTTATCTGTTATATGCCCTTGGCCCTTAATTGGGCGTAAATTGTGCATTTTCTTTATTAAAGTATTAAAGTAAAGGCTAATGCTAAGTCAATTTTCCTACATGTACATTATACAATATAGGTCTGCATATTGTATTGTAGGACTGATAGAGAAACTTATTTGCTAGTCTACATCCCAAGACAGTCAGTCCAAAAATTTTACAAATTTGAATTGTTTTTCCCCCCATATTAATTGTTTTTTCCCCAACTTCGATGGCTCGAACTGCAATATCTCAAACACCATGGATGCCTGGAATCCCTTTTGTGGTCCCTTGGGACAAATTTAAACATACATGTACAAAATGTAGTTAGACCTGGATATCTCGAACAACCCTTTGGCTTGAACCATTTTCATCGGTCCCTAAGGTGTTCAAGTCATTGAAGTTCGACTGTACTTACATGTACAACCCAAATATTATTCAGTCTGTAATAGCTCCTGTTTAATATATTAGAGCAAGAGAAAAAGGGTGAAAACTGCCCTGAATTTTATATATATATGTTTTGTATTGTTTTGGTTTGCTTTGACCCCAAGGGGTGTAATTTTGCAATAAAGATTATATTATATAAAGGTCTACAGCTACTAGATGTAATACCACTACATGTATCAACACTTTTCCCCTGGACTGGAAAACTTGTTCCCTGCCAGTCACAATATATATGTACATGTTCAAATGCCATCAGTTCAACACCTTTTCCAATGTTCTAGTGGGATAGACCTTAATACTACTATTTCTAAGCATTCACATTTTCAGGAAAACTTGATGGTATTATTTCCTCCCTTGGGTTTTCTTTGTGAACCCCTTATTTAACCGGTGTAATATCCCAAATTTCCATGAAAAAGATTTGGGGTTGTTTGGTGTACTAGGAGAAAGCAGTACTACTCAGTTCATTTCAACTTCGTTACATTTCGGTGATC
The DNA here is from genome assembly GCA_002080025.1 of Modiolus philippinarum. Classification (NCBI taxonomy): domain Eukaryota; kingdom Metazoa; phylum Mollusca; class Bivalvia; order Mytilida; family Modiolidae; genus Modiolus; species Modiolus philippinarum. Next base: position 165,418 of record MJUU01046974.1, on the reverse strand, counting down.
ATAGTGGTTAAAAGCATGGAGGCACCTAGAGTCTAGCCCTCAAAAAGGGGGGTTCCTATTGGGTTCCAGAAATAAGAGGGGTTTCATGGTGATGATTTATTGTCTTCTTTCTCAATTTTTGTCTAATTCTTTAATGCCATTTTTTTTGTATCCAATCCCTCCATGGCTATCTGTTATTCAAAATATTTTTGACAAGTAACTGACTACATATGTACATAGACAATATGAAGTAGCAGACACTGGCCTTTTATGTAATGTTTGGTTGGAAACTGAAATACTGACCCACATAGATTCAATAAATACAATTATACTCATTACTGGGTGAGAGATGAATATTTATCTGGAATACAACCATAGCAATACCTAAACATATATTGATTAGAACTAGACTAGTAAATACATTTATGTATTATGTCATCCTTGGAACATTCCTACAACAGTGTAATGGATTAAACACTCTGCAATTTGGACAAAAATAATACTAAAGGTCCTGGATTGATATTGGATTCCTGAGGAAGGGGCCTCTGTCGAAAAACGTTTCAATGTTTTAGTTTTGGGGTGGAAAAAGAGGGGGAGGGTAGTTCCAAATGTACAATCATTTTGATGGAACTAGTTCAATCAACAAAAGTTGATTGTATTGAAATTTTCAGTACAGGTTTGCCTTCTCAAGTCTCTGTACAAATATAAACCCAATATTCTTAGTACACAGGATATATTAGTACATGTGTTTTATCTATGTTGATGCATGTTTTCATGCATATGGGACTGAATATGTATGTTTTGATCATTCATGCTAGAACATAATTGATAATTACGATATGTATTAACCCATATTTACATGTTTATTTAACATTTATAACATCTATAAAGTTAGTTGATTAGTCAGAAACTGTTGATAATATAATTCTGAGTTGGACAGGTGTATAGGAAATTAACTTAGCAAAATATTATTGGATCCACCCTCCCTTTAAGAACTGTATGAATGGTGCATATCTCAAAAATCTGCTGTTAATAATCGCTTGTTTCATCTTTCTATCTGGTATAAAAAAATATGCTGGAATTTTGTCAAGTCATGTGATGTGCATGCTGAATTACTTATCAGTTTGAATGATTTTGAGGAATCTGGTTTTGCTTACTGTGTTTTTAGTACATTTATTGTGGTGTACATTGTACATATGTATACAAATGTATATACAAATGTACATGTACACTTGCAGGGTTCCAGAAAAATGGGAGTAGGAGTTCCAGTCAATTTTTTTTCTTTTTTTTTTCAATTTTTGCCCAAATTCTGCATGAAATTTGATTGGGGGTGGATCTACAAATGCATGTACATGTAGTGAAGAAGTATTTATGAAGTAAGTCGAGATGCAAGAAAAGAGTTGCAGGCTATATGTATTGGTTGACTAACTGTTTATGTATTTCTTCTTTAATGTTGCTACTGACATACCAGTAAATCAATGTACTAAGTATATTTGACAAGCCTTGGTTGACAGGCAAATTGAGCAATTTTCTGCCAAGTATAAAGTATCTCATCCAATGACATCCACACATAGAGTGATCTACTGGTGATTCCAATCTGCAAATGGAATGGGGGGGGGGGTTCAAATTGATTTTTTGCCACTTTGTTTCAGCTGTCAATTTTTATCCAAGCACAAGAATTTTTTCCAACCAAACCAATGCCCAGAACCCTCATCTTGATATGCAAATGGTTTTGTCAGTATTGCTGTGTATGTCTGTTTCAACATTTGCAGAACATGTATTGTAAATGTATCTATGTACATGTATCAAATACTTTGTACATGTATCAAATACTTTGTACATGTTTTTGTGATTTTGCTCTTTTACTGAATTTTTTTAATTTGTATTTCAGGTTGCAAGATAAAAGCACTGAGGGCCAAGACCAACACTTATATTAAGACGCCAGTACGAGGAGAGGAACCAGTCTTTGTGGTAACGGGTAGAAAAGAGGATGTCTGTCTAGCAAAGCGAGAGATACTTTCAGCAGCAGAGCATTTCAGCCAGATACGAGCATCTCGACGAAATAGCAGTGTATCCAGCAATGGGTCAGTAATGGGACCTCCTAGTCCTAGTGCACCTGGGCAAGTCACTATTCAGGTGCGTGTTCCATATAAAGTCGTAGGATTAGTTGTGGGACCCAAAGGAGCAACAATTAAAAGAATTCAGCAACAAACGCACACATACATCGTAACACCTAGTCGTGACAAGGAACCAGTTTTCGAGGTGACAGGATTACCAGAGAATGTTGAGAAAGCTAAATTGGAAATCGAAAGTCATATAGCAATCCGTACGGGTGGTCAAGTTGATGGACAAGATGATGACTTTCATAGTAATGGAGTGGATTCAGGATTTCATGAGCTGAATGGTAACAATTTCATCAGTTACAACAAGAATCTGAATGGATACAATTCTTTTACTGACTTTCACAACACACTGAATGGTAGCAAGTTAATGTCACAACGCAACTTCGAAACATCTGTCTTCAACTTCCCACCTATTTCTAAGATACCTGATTTCGCACCTCTCACTATGAACACTGGATTCAATGGTTTCAGCATGTATGACAACGATGAAGGGATTGGAGGTTCGCCACAGTTTGACCAGATGCCTCCTGCATCCATTTGGCCTGATGCATTGACTGGTGTGGGGAGTTCAGCATTCACTCGTCGCGGTAGCAGTTTGGGAAGTGCTGCTTCTCAGCACAGTTTGTCGCCTCCTCTCACCGATTCCAACAGTCAATCAAGTGGTCAGAATTCACCACCTTCACCAGTTTCAGATCTAGTCCGTCAAATCAATAGTGACTTTATGCCAACTACGATTACCACAGTCTCAACAGCATTTGGAAACATTACGACAACTGCTAGTTGCATTCCTACCTCCAGCGACCATGCAGACATCCTCTCTAGTGATAGCATTAGTGCATCTATCATTAACAGTGTTGTTGACTCGCCTAAATCCTTAGGAGGGGTTTCGTGTCCAGTCAAAGTTCCAACGTTGAATGGTCGACCACATCGTCATTGTTTAATGTGTTCAGAAAGTGACATTGTTGCAGCTCTCGTACCTTGTGGGCACAACTTGTTCTGTATGGAGTGTGCAAGTTTGATCGTCGAGAAGCCAGTTCTGGACCGACTGTGTCCGGTTTGTCACCAAACACCTACTCAGGCTATCCGCATATTTTCATAACAGATCCCAAGATTTATTTTCTTCATTTCATCGCCATCACGTTCTTGCATTGAACAATCTGACATTATGAGATTAAGTTAACTTATTACATATGAAATGGATATTATTATTTATGATATAGATATGTTACATTGTGTACATTGTATCCACAATAATCTGCAACAAGTGTTACAAACATCAAGACATCAATTCTTTCAAGGGGGTGGGTATTTGTGTCAAATAGGGGGTAACTCTATTTGGGATGTAAGAGATCATCTTGGAAGGGAAAAATGGGTAGATCTTAGTTTTCAAATCAGGGGTAATATATATTTTACTTGATGATTAGATATTTATTTCAGCTGATACCAAAGCTTTTTGCATTAATTTTCACATAATGATTAGAACAAGATTAATGTCATGCACATTTTTAAGGGTTTGATAATTGTGAATCATTTTCATGTATGTTTTGATTTTTTAACACATGCTGCAGGTTGACCTTGTTTTTTTTTCTCTTATTTTTGTTAAATATTATTTTTGTACCAATTTTGGCCAAATGACACATTTTATTATTTTATTCTTGTGTTAATATATTGTAGTTTAGTTATTTTTGTTAAATTTATGGTATATTTGTTGTATTTATTCCTTAAGAAAGGGAGGTAATTTGTTATGAAGGTGTTATAATGCTCAATCCGTTAGTGCTTAGGAACTCTTTTGTTTTGGAGATAGGTTGTGAAGATATTGCAGCAATAAATAATATAACATTATTTTTTTTTCGTCAGTATTTTTTTGAAACTCGATACAATGATAATCACAGTAGACATTTTGTTTGGTTTCTTTTTTTCTTTTTTTTTTTTTTGAATCGAAGACGGTCAGAGTACCTCGCAGAAATTGATTTTCAAAGCTATATGGAATGGCATATTCCTGATTTGTACATTTTCTATTTTTGTGAATCCTTATGAGATTCAAATAAGATCTGATGGAATAAAAATCAATTTGGTTTTCAAAAAGCTTATAACATGTTCAGCTGTAGGAAAAGCATAATGTGAAGAGAATCTTTCATGTTTTGGTGCAATTTAATTTGTTGATGTCTCATTAGATCTTTATAGTGTATATAATATATAATATTGATTGTTGTTAAAGCATTTATTTTTCATACAAACGGAGCTGGAGGGAATACAGATCTGCATTTCAAGTAAATGAAAGGGAATTTTGTTCCAGTATTTTGCTTGTTTTTCAAAATTTTTTGTTGATAAATTTGAATAGTTGGGTGTATGATTCCAATTTGACATTTAACAATTATTGAGCAGATGAAATTTTATGTTGGGTTAAAGGAACTAGAGTAAATTTCAAAGAAGTTTCCAAAGTTTTATATTCAAGATTATATAATAAAAATCTTGCACTAGTTATAGAAAAACATAATTTAAAAGTCTTTGTTTACTTGTTATGTTTTTGTCCCCCAATTTTAATAATTTATTTTCCATTTTATTATTAAATATGCATTTTTTCATATCAGCACTTCACCATTGGTGATGCATCACATTTCTTGTATGTATGTACAAAAAAAAGAAAAATATCACTTTTTAATAATTATCACACACACAAATTAGTTTATTTTCGATATTATGTAATATAAAAGTGTGATTTCAAGTATAATAGCATATTTCTGACAGTGAAAATTGAGGACTACAATATGTTTGTCCTTGCAAAATTGAAAACGAGTCTGTATTGACCAAGAAAGATATTTTTATATATCTGGTGCAAGTTCAGGGTTGTATTTTTCCATTCCACATGGTTGAGTTTTTATTTTGTTACTTGTTTTTAGATATTTTATCTTATTCATATCCAGAACAACAAGCAACTCCATATTTTAATCATCGATGTTAATTGCCCTGTTTTAATTTCTTTACAGTCGTCTCCCTTTGTCATTTACGCACAAAAACTTCAAATAATCTATGCAGTTAAAATAATAAATCAGTGACTTGTACCATCTAATCATTTTATCATCAATTTTGATATTATTAAATGTTAAAAAGTTTTATATATCAATTGAACATGATTATCTTTAGAGTATTCATCATTGTCTATAGGGCCAGAATAAAAATTATGCTAGATTCTCAACCCTACAGTCCAATTTTTTAGCTCCAAGAAAACTGAATTTTTTTTTTTTTTTTTTTTTT
>MJUU01046974.1:124817-160016 GCA_002080025.1 Modiolus philippinarum | reverse complement strand
TAGATGAGAATCTAGGATTTTTTCACATTGGTCGTGTTCTTCTCATTTTATGTCTACATGTCCCTATAATTTACACAAATATATCTGAATCACTTGATTTCCCATAATGATTCTTGGAAAAACTCAACTCAGTTTTAAAAGTCGTAGGTTGTTGTAAAGCATTTTTCGTCAAAACTGCAAAACATTTCGCCAGATTTTCATCACACAAAATATATGCAATTAATCCCCGACGGGGGTGAATTATTATCTGTCACACATACATTTGTGAAATGATAATCACACATATTTTCATTTTAAAATATATTTTATCCCACTGTCAAAAGTATTTTATAGTTCTTCAGTGAAAGACGTATTTTATTCTATATTATATATAAGTAAAAAAAATGCACTTGTATAATTATATCTGTAGTGCAAATGTGTAGGTAAAGGTATGTATGAAAACGGATCATTTCTTGTTTTTGTTTTTTATAATTATTATATATAGATATATATATAGAATTGCCACAAAAATATGCAGTTGTAGTTCAGTTTTAAATGAAATCTGATTCGTTTCATAACAGAAATTTATGCAATACAGTCTTTTGAATGAAAATTTGACCAAGTCCGATATTAAATTCAGTTTTGTGACCTGAAATATTCAAAATAGTGAATTTCTGCATTTATGCAGAATAATAGTCAATTCGAATGATGTACTGAATTGCCACGCAGGGTATGAAAATTTGCAAGAAATATGGTACATAGTTTTCTTTTTGTCGTTTCTTTTTACCTAAATCGAACTTGAACACAATCTTGAGCAGTGCTTTAACTTTTCACAAGCATCGAAAAGTTGGATATTTTTTTGTTGAATTTTCATAATAGTTTATGCTTCCATGATCTTCCTATTAAACTTACCAATTTATATACAACTGTGATATATGTTTAGCTTTGTTTAGCTATGTTGTGTTACAAATCAAATGGCTATATATTAAATACGATGGACAGATTTTTTTACATTTATATTTTATATACTTGGCACAGCTTTGCTTTGTGAATGTTGTAAAAGATTAAGCCATGCCAGGGGAGGTAATTTATGTAGTAATCTAGTCTTCTTTCTTGTGTTGTAAATAGATCTTCTAAATACATCTATGCATACTTATCTTTTTATCTTATCCTAATCCTGCTATTTTTTCCTTCAGAAACTCGAGAAATACTGGGGTGTCTTGTGGGGGGGATGGGGGGCAGAGGAGCAATTTTTGGATTATCCTTTTTAGGGGTTCAATGGAAATGTTGCTTTTTGTTTAAATAAGAATTTTGGAACTCCCCAGAGAAAAGTAATAACATTTGGCATAAAAAGGGGGTACAGGGAAAAATCAGTCAAAATTTTTTATACTAAAAAAAAAACTACGAAATTGATACATTTTTGGGTAAATTGAAAAACAGTTCCTCTTTGTTACTAAAACATCCAAAACTTATATCTCGAGTCCCTTCTTGATACATTGTGTACAGATGCATCATATATTATGTTTGCATATATATTTCCCTGACATGGCAAATCAAGTGTTCTATAATGAAATGATCCAGTATATATGAGCAAATATGTTACTGTTTATTGAGGTATAATATATTATTTTGTATATTTTGAGAGTTATATGAGAGAGACAATTAATATGAGCTAAAGTGTTGCAAAGAAATGATAGTTTAGTATTTTCTATTTTATTATATTAACTTACATATAAACTATGTCCCAAATATTGTGTGTTGTACGAATGTGTTCAAACAAGCAAATACAAAGACTTGTTTATGAAGTATAAAAATATTTTTTATTTTAAAGGCAAGACAGAGTGTTTGCCTGTATACTTATATTTCATGGATATCAAAGAATTATAAATTGTAAAAGTTTTATTTTTCTGCAAATAAAAATATAAATGACATTTTTTTAATTCTTTAGCATTAGGTGTGCATGTAAGCCTTCAATTTTACCCACAAATTGACATCTGGGGCCAGTTGTTCAAAAGGTAATCACATTTTTCGATATCGGTATATAAAAAATCTCTTCTTAGGCCAAATAAAAAAAGAGTTTAGCTTCTCAGGCCCCGCCAGGTCCCCTGAAATGGGCCCACATATCTGCTTTTTTAACTCCTGAAAACCCGGATTTTTTTCATGTCCGTCTGGCATCGGTTTCCGGTTACAAAAATCACCGGAGCGTTTGGCTGGAAGGTGGAAAACATGGTTCAAGAAGCTTTTTATTAACACTGATCAATGTAAAAATGGCTACCGATGAAAACAACAAGGATTTTCTTGCCAAGTTTTAAACCTGTGAAAAAAATAAAAAGCTTCCGCCCTGCCACGTTCCTTTTTGAAAAAAAGTGCCCGAGAATCTAATGATTATTTTTACATGGCCTTAGTACCGGTACATATCTACCAGTATTAATAGACAATGAATTAGTAGGACAGAATCACATGCAAATTAGTAATTTTTCTCCAAATAATTTTCACCATCTCCAACATTGAAAAAAGTGATTAACTTTTGAACAACTTGAATTTGGCAGTGATGTCCATATGTGTAGAACAATAGCTTGAAGGACATATTGATGATGTCACTAAAACAAATGCAATGAATGAGATGACATATGTGCTTGAAGTGAATCAAAAAGTGACTTCCCTAAAACACTTGTACCGGTACAATATTTGTGTCTGATGGATGGATCACCTGATCCACAGGGTCAGTATGAACTTTTGCTATCACTTGGTGTCTATTGTCTGTCCGTTGACTTTTTTTTACATTTTCATCTTCTATGAAACCTCTGAAGCAAATTCGGTATTTATGTATGGGAGGTCCTTCACAAAGATTGCTCATTTTGTTCCGATCCGACAAAAACATAGCTACAAGAGCAGAACTTAGGTTTAACTTTGGACCTTGTGGGAAAAATTGGAATTTATCTTCTCTGAAACCACTTAAGCAAATTCAACCAAACTTTACATGAAGGAGGGTCCTTTGGAAAGATTGCTAATTTTGTTGATGCAGCCAGAAAAAAAAATGGCCACCAGCGAAGAACTCAACGTTGAACCCTATGAGAAATTAATCATTTTCATCATCTTCTATGGAAGCAAATTTAAACAACCCTTATTGGAATGATTTATGGATTTTGGTCATCAGCTTAGACATGGCTTCTATTGGAAGCATTTTGAGCCCCTGAGCCTCACTAGTTTTATGAGATAACTATTCGTGTTCTGCATTGGTTTTAACCCAGTCGCAAACATTGGTATTGGCCCAGTCTGATACATTCATATTGGCCCAGTTTAAAAAATTGGTATTGGTCTAGTTTGATAGCAGCTAGGTGTTAGTTGTGTATTATTTTTTGAAATTGGCTTGTTTTGTTCCTTTGGTTAAACTTAATCTTTGATTGCTGAAAAGGGGACACTGCACATGGTCAAAGTTTTATCTGTACAATTACTGTAGCTTGTCAACTCTGCATTGCCAGTTCTCTTTGGCAATCTTTCCTCCTCCACTACTAATGAACAAATAAAGGGAAATGTCGTAAATGTACATGGGACATAGTCCTCGTAAATTCATGTTAAGATTAAGGAATGGAACAATGCTTTAAAACGCTTAGCTGACTTAGCTGACTGAGAGTGGCTATAAACACCATACGACTAGTATATGCCACGTGAGCAACATCTTGGCTATATGTAAAGGAAACTGGTGATTCGTTTTGTAAGGCTTCATCCAGTCGGCGACATTTAGAGTGAGGTTGTGAAATTCAGTCTCTTGCCACACCTTGGTTCTATTAATCACTTTACACTGTACATGAATAAGTCACTGATGTGAAAATATGAAGATCACTCAACCTTATTATAACGAGGATTCAATCTATTTTGGCTCATCAGGATCCAGTTGAAGAGTGAACTTTTGTCGCAACTTGATGTCTGTCGTCTTAACTTTTCATTCGAAGATCACTTCTGATATTGCTAGCCTAATTGTAACTGTCTGGAAAGTCATCCCAGAACCAGTGTAATTTAGTTCAATTAGCCTAGTGGTTTCAGAGTTCTCCGATTGAAGAGTTCACAGACAGCAGACACCAAGTTGAGGCAAAAGTTAAACCCTGTCGTCATAGGAAACAAGTCCCTTCTACACTGCAGAAAAACGGAACAAAACTTAATAACATTGGTCAGTAGACTCTCCTTCAAAAATTATGTCTGGCATTGTACCTAATCCAAGATGGCTGCCAGCGAGGACAAAGTTATTACATACAACTTTAGGAAAAATACATTTAAAGATTTCTGAAAGTACTAAGCCAATTAAGAATTGAACGTGATGAAAGCGTTCCCTTCAAAATGGGTTCCGACACTTCCTCATGTCATCCAAGATCTCCACAAGCGTAAGACATGGCCAGTTCAAGCATAGCATCATATTCTTCAAACACATGGTCACAAAGTTTAACATTGCCCTTTGTTGAACACGCCTAGATATCTGTATGAGGGCAATTAGAACCAAACTGTCAATGATTCTTATATGTGTACGTGTCCGAATGGTCATCGCCTCGTGCAAGATGACCGCAAGCAAAGAATAGGGTTTAACAGTACCATGGGATATCCCATAGAACCAAAGGTTTATTCAATCACTGTGCTGTAGGGGCGAACCTATTGGAAAATTAAAACTTGATCACAACGGATAGGTTTGCACCTAGTAACAGATGACCTCTAAGTAATTCAAATAACATGGTAAATTGGAAACAAACATAGGGGCAATAGTCAATTCGCTGCCTTTCAGAAAATGTTGCAGCTCAGCATTTATCCAAAATTGCCACCACCATAAACTATTATATTTTCACATTGGACGATATCTAAAGCACATTCAGAGATCCCAAAAATAATATGAACAATTTAAATCCGGGACCACATCTAAAGCACATTCAACTCTAAAACAATATGGCAAATCAAATCTTTGTATTGTCGTCGGAGGAAACTGAAGTCGCCCTCCACACTGAAAAAAGTACGTACTAGGTCTCTCGTATCGCAGGGCAAATTGGAGCAAACTAAATGACAATGGTCTCCTTCAAAAATGATTTCTGGGAGGTCTGCACTTAATCCAAGATGGCTTAAAGTGGGGAACATAGTTTATCATTTTAAAAACACATTCATATATATATATATATCACTGAAACTACAAGGCCGGTTCGAAAGGCCTTAATGTCGTCCAATATAGCCGCTTGTGTGGAACAAAGTTTAGTTTTTGAAACCATGGAAAGCACACCAATACTTCTTGACGGTGGCCCATTTCAAAATGGTGCCGCTCAGGTCGTTCTAGATAGGCCAGCGGCGAATATTGGACTCTAGAAAAACACTACATGGCAAATTAGAAAAAAGTTTCGTGTTCTTAGATGTAGTCGCTTTCAAACACGGTGTCGGACAGGGTCAGTGCAGACAACGGTGAACATTGTTTAACACTGTAAATGTCCCTCCTTACGTCTTATATTACTAGTACGTTATATGACGGTGCTCCTACATACAGGAGGAATATACTTACAAAACAAACAAATGGACTTTGTTGAACGCATTGTAGGCATTTAGATCCAAACTTATTGACAATGGTTCTGTTGTGTCCGAATGATCATCATTAGTAGCATGAAAATGCCTTAAAACGCAAGGTTCTTTCAAAATTGATGTGCTACAGGTGGAACAGGCATAATATAGGAGCTGATCGCTTAATAACACATGCATCTGGCTAAACCTACACCCAGAATCGCATTATCCAAAGTGGTTTATTACCAGTAATAAGTTACAACGACTTCCTGAACTGATCAAAATAATTTGCTCCGAACTACTACATAAACCTTTTTAGCCCATGTTTATGTCGCTCAGTGTTTTCTTTCTTGGAAGTCCCAATCCGTGCTACAGGCCAGTGATTCAGATCTCATCTTGGCACACATGTCTAACTTCAGTCGTCATTGTCATCCGTATCATGACGGAAAACATATCAGAAACAACGGCGTATCCAGCCTTCGGGAAAGTGCCTTCCTGTTTATTCTTTGACCATTTCTTTTACACAAAATGTGTATTTTTTTTAATAAAAGGGGGAGTTCAAAGCCTGGAAAACCCTTCTGCATTCCCCTTCCAATCAGATATCAGCTAAATGTAAATTGAACTGAAAGTCAGCAATTTTAGTAAACCTGATGAAAATTCAAAGATGGCCGCCATAATGACAGATCTTGGTTTCATTCTTGGAAAAGCATTATTTTTTTCTTCTTCATTAAAAAACTACAATTCGCCAAAGCCATTTAAGAAAAGTGTGGTGACAATATTGTTTAAAGTGAAATTAGTACTACTCACAATATGAAGGATGACCGAGGTTAAAAAAGTTATAAAAGTTATTTCAAAACAAGACCCCATTCAATTTGTAGATGGAACAAGTATTTCGGTAATACCGCGGTCCCCATAGCTTTCTGAGAGCCCGGATCCCATGTTTGTAGAGACAAGAGCCCAGAGCCCTGAGTTGAGCCTGAAGCACAGTGAGTCATTGGAGCCCGGAGTCCTGTAAATAAAGCAAAGAGCTCAAGTGTTAGAAACAGAAGACCCTGTGTTGGAACCCGGAGCCTGTCCTTCGAAGAACATTGGAGGCTAGAACAAAAAATACAGGCATTTGTTTCATTCAATGGGTAGGTCGGGAGACAACGTATTTTCTCGCTATATACGTTGGCACATGACCTTCCCATTTTCTCGCTACGACCTTCCTATTTTCTCGCTATATAAGTTAAAATTGTCACACGATCTTCCCATTGATAGAAACAAATGCCCGTGGTCAAGAACCCGTGTTATTCTCCAAAATATTGTATAGCATCTCGAAACGACGGTCTTTTCTTGTAATTCATAAATATCGTGCTAAATGAAACTAGGATGCTTGTAATAATAAACTGCTTATCTAAATGCATGTATCTGCAATAACATGCTAGTAAATCTAAATACATGCAGTTATTGAAAACATGTGATCTTGAACCTGACCTAGGTACTAGTATATGTGTTTTCAGGTGGTGCCGTGTAAAGAGTATGAATTATAAGATATGGATTAGATCGATGCATTACTATGGCAGCTTGACCACAAGATTATCATTTACAAAAATATTATTTTAAATCAAATAATATTACCAATACCATGAACCATAATTTATTACATGTACAGTGTCAATTTACTTGAAAGTATTTGATCGAAATGTACAGTATAATTTTTACTATCAATTAAAAAAATAAAAAAATGTTATTAAGTTAATGCTGTTAGCTCACACACTTTATTTAATGTAGTCATTCGTGTCTGTATTTTTAACATTTTCTTCCGAGACCGACAAAACTATACCTCAAATCTGAAAATTTGATCAACCATAACGTCTTTTGGTCACTTTATAAATCGTGCTCCCTTCCAACGTTACCTAATAAGTTGACGTATACATGATAGCTTGAGTAAGATATTTGCATATCAGTTGATTTTCTTTGGTGGTAAACGGATTTTGGTTTCTAAATGTGTACTGCATCACAGACGAAAATGTCCATTGTTCAGGTGTCCGCTGCATGCCTGGCACCTGAATCGGTTTTCTAGGGGCCCCGACTACAGAGCTGCCGAGCGCGTCTCCAGGTGGTGGAAAGGGGACTTACTGTCAGTGCGGGTCAGGTCATAATACGGAAAGCCTGACTGCGATCGAACCATTGTAGCCAAACTGTGTGGAGAAACGCTATGCCCCATGTTCTAAGGAGAGTAGACTCGCTGGGGGTGTATAGAAGGCTAAATTTCCTGCCCCTACCCATTTTCCAGTGGCAATAAAAACTTTGTTTTCCCGGTCGTCCTTTCTTTTTGCTTTTACTTAATTTTTGAATTGATTAATTTGCTCTTGACCTGATATATCTGAAATATTCGTAACTTGACGTTATACTCTAAATAACCAATCCGCTTCTGGTCGTGTTTCAGTTAAAAAAAATTAAAGCCACCTCATCTGAATTACTAGCAATTCTGGAGAAAAAAAATTATCAATGTGTCATTGGCATGTTTCTACATACTATTTCTGATAAATCCCGTGCCAGCACTACACATAGTCATATGCTTGTTTTCCAGACATTTTTCTAAACGATTGGAAATTTGGCAGGCAAGTCTACCAAAGTTTCAGAACAAGGTAAAGTTTTGTGCAAGATCATTTCTCTACAGCTACTACCAAACTGAAGTGGAAGCACTTTATTGAAGACAAAAGGGGATGGTGAAAATTTGCTTACCTTCTGTCCCACCAGAGGAAATTAGAGATATTTCTGTGGACACTCTTCTAATTCCATCCATATTTGGCATTTCGGTTACAGATCAAGACCAAGGTCCTGTTTTGAAGAAAAGAAGTTTTCTTTATTAATCGATAGATTTCAATGTGTTTTTGAGTCTTTGTGTGTTGCATAACATTTGTTTATAAAATCAGTTGATACGCCCACTTGCCCTTGCTATTCTGAATTCAAACATTTCAGTATAGCTGTCTTTGTCTAAAATACATACAAGGTTTCTCTGAAATGTATGTTTCTCGTTTGTGATCTAGTGCTATATAAGCATTGTTTCCTCTCTGGACTCGATAATATTAAATTCAATTTACGACTGAAAAGTTTCGTCTTTATGATTACTTATAACAATGGTGTCAGCTGGGTGTCAGATAGCGTCCTAGAACTGACATAAACAATGCAAACCAAACAAAATGTTCTGGAATACACAGATTTATTCTTTATTGCGTGTTTGACTGTAAAACAATTTTTTATGTATCTTCGATTCGTAGAGTTTTGATTGTATACTTCATGTGAAAATAATTAGTTAATAATACATGAAATGAATAAAGTCAATAAAAAAAATCCATTAAATACTTTTTTCTTCTCTCCCCAGTAGTTGAATACAATCTATGCCTTATCGTACATGTTTCTGACATACAAACTAATATGAATCGGTCTCAAGAGAAATTGATCTTGCGGAGTATACTTCCAGACAATTTCTATCTATAGTTACTTTATTATTGAAGCAATCGCGCAGTGTGCAATATCATCGTAAATTACTGGAATATTCAAGTCTTGTATAGAAAATGGACACATCGTTACTTATATATAGTTTTACTTTACTCCGTATATGCCATCACAAGAACTCGAGCACAAGAACTTTAAATGGCAAGCCATTGGCAGACCCAGATGTGGGTTCCGGGTGTTAGAACCAGCCCCCCATTCTCAGGAAAATGTTTTAATTCCATGTAGAATAACTTTAAACTTTATAGAAAGCTTTTACCCATGAGGAAATTTGGCAATACATACAATAACAATGACAACAAATTTTATGAACAACCATAAAAAGTATTACATGTGCAGTCAGTTTATAATTTCGATACTAAAACAGTAAACTGGGTCATTTTTCCTCAGTTCTAATGACTGTGGTATATATACGATACCACTGTTTAATTTAGTTTCTGCATATGCGCATTTCGACAAATTTATGTCTCTTCAGTGCAGAAAAATCGAAAAAAAAAATTGCAAAAAAAAGCAAATGTAACTCTTTTTTTTTCGAAGTGTTGAATCCGCCGGCGAAAGCACAATCCTGAAACTGGTGTTTGTATATTTTGTACATATTAGGTGTAAAACAACGACAGTAGAATACCGAAGGAACAAGGCACAAGATTACATAAATCATAATTAAGAATTGAATGCATTATTTTGAAGTTTCATTGGGGTATGAAAGTGTTGACCGAAGTACATTTCAATGAAGCGCGGTAGCGCTTCATGTTGAAAATGTGCGCTGGTCAACACTTTCATAATCCCTATAAAACTTCAAAATAATGCATTCAATTCTTATAATTACATTTTAACCGCAATGTAAGAAAACAAAATTTATTTACAGGAAAGTACATCATATACATTAAAATTCTATTTTTACAAATTAATCCGCCACGTGAACATGTGATCAAATGTGTTTCATCACATTGATATGCCACCTGATTAGTGTTCACCTATCAAATTGGCGGAATTCAAATGAATATGCATGAAATGTAATTATTCAAGAGACAAGGCAAAAAAGAGAATACCGGAAGACAGGAGACAAAAGACACAACGCACCTACGAATCACACACAACACTCAAAACTAAAGCACATAAGACAGGAGACAAAAGACACAACGCACCTCCGAATCACATACAACACTCAAAACTAAAGCACATAAGACAGGAGACAAAAGACACCACACACCTACGAATCACATACAACACTCAAAACTAAAGCACATAAGACAGGAGACAAAAGACACAACACACACCTTATACGACTCAAAACTAAAGCACATTAGACAGGAGAAAAAAGACACAACGCACCTTATACGAATCACATACAACACTCAAAACTAAAGCACATAAGACAGGAGACAAAAGACACAACGCACCTACGAATCACATACAACACTCGAAACTAAAGCACATAAGACAGGAGACAAAAGACACAACACACCTACGAATCACATACAACACTCAAAACTAAAGCACATAAGACAGGAGACAAAAGACATCACATACAACACTTGAAACTAAAGCACATAAGACAGGAGACAAAAGACACAACGCACCTCCGAATCACATACAACACTCAAAACTAAAGCACATAAGACACAACGCACCTACGAATCACATACAACACTCAAAACTGAAGCACATAAGACAGGGGACAAACGACACCACACACCTACGAATCATATACGACACTCAAAACCGAAGAACATAAGACAGGAGACAAAAGACACCACACACCTACGAATCACATACAACACTCAAAACTAAACACATAAGACAGGAGACAAAAGACACCACACACCTTATACGACTCAAAACTAAAGCACATTAGACAGGAGACAAAAGACACAACGCACCTTATACGAATCACATACAACACTCAAAACTAAAGCACATAAGACAGGAGACAAAGAACACAACGCACCTACCAATCACATACAACACTCGAAACTAAAGTACATAAGACAGGAGACAAAAGACACAACACACCTTATACGAATCACATACAACACTCAAAACTAAAGCACATAAGACAGGAGACAAAAGACACAACACACCTACGAATCACATACAACACTCAAAACTAAAGTACATAAGACAGGAGACAAAAGACATCATATACAACACTCGAAACTAAAGCACATAAGACAGGAGACAAAAGACACAACGCACCTCCGAATCACATACAACACTCAAAACTAAAGCACATAAGACACAACGCACCTACGAATCACATACAACACTCAAAACTAAAGTACATAAGACAGGAGACAAACGACACAACACACCTACGAATCAAATACAACACTCAAAACTAAAGTACATAAGACAGGAGACAAAAGACACAACACACCTTATAGGAATCACATACAACACTAAAAAACTAAAGCACTAACAGGGTGATCTCTAATTTATAGAGTGAAAACGTGTGCTCCGGAAAGGTAAGTTTGTCCTGCTCTGAATACAGCACCTGTCACACTATTCACAATATCATTGGATTAATCCAGGGTAAAGTAATAATCGGGAACGTAGTTGGGTCCAAACAACATGTAATAGATAATGTTATATAAGATGAGAATGCAAAAAGTAAGGTGACAGGGAAATGCAATGTGGCTGCATTTCAACCAGCCTGTACTTGTACGCATTCAAAAGTGAACCATCTTAAAGATGTGATTGGTTACATGCAGAGCCAACTTGCCCAAGTTTTCAGTTTTTAAACAAAGGAAATTCAACCTTTTCATAGAGAAAAAAAAAAGAAATCGCAGGTAAAAAGGTGAAACGTATGAAAATAATAGCTTTAAAGTGATTCAAATAGCCTACATGTTATCTAAAAAGATGTAAAAGGTCAATGTGTCTGACGCTTTTCTATTAAAGGGGCATGCTTTTCTGCATCTATAGGAGCTTTGTATTCTTGAGACTGGAATAACTGTTACCATGTGATTTTGGGTATACGGAAGTTATGCTTAGAGTATTGAGTTTACAGACTTCCTTTGTACGGAACATTCCCACTATCATACTAGCGTTGATCGATGATGGTTCCGGGGTTTACATACTCAAACAAAGTAATGCTGAATAACTTTATTCATAAAGTGTTTAATCAATCAATACACAAACATCGTATGATTATTTAAAAAATCTGAGCCAAGCGAATCTAGCACCGCAGTTCGTGAGAATATCTATAAATTGCATATTAAGAAGATGCTGCACAAGCATCATCGACAGAATATTTCGATTGTCCATATTGATGAGTTATTATGTAAATTTCTCAATTATTAAACATTATGGCATTTTTAGAAACGACTTTACTCATTCAATATCAAGTGCATTTCAAAAACCGATATATTCATGTACTAGATATATAGACAACATCAAACAGGTGTAGATTTCACAAAGTTTCTGTTGTAAGTAAAAATTTGTAATTTATCAAAAAAATCCATATTGGACGGAAGAGGATTGGAGTTTAAGTGCTTATTAGAGTCGAGTGTGTTTATCCAGCTATTTACAGTATCTCCTGTCCAAATATAAAGGAAATCAAATAAGGGGGAAATGTGTTGACGAGGCAACGACCTCGGCACAAAAATCGTCAATATAGAAGATACAGCATTTCAATGAAAGCTGCTATTACAAATTGTTTCAATTTCATGGCGACTTCAAGATGAGGAACAGCAATGGCACTGTTCAGGCAGTTATTTCATGTAGGTCCTATTGGCTATGTGTTCTATATCTGCTATTTTATCTTTCGGTTTAGAGTTTTTCAAATGTTTTTATTTCAGTTTGATCTAAGTTGTTAAATTGCAATCTGCGGGAACTAAGCTTACAGTTAATTTGGTATTTAGTTTTACATGTATCTATTACAACTGCATGAGGATGGACTGATAGTTCTGAGAGCCTTCTCTAACCTCGATTCTTACAGGAGAACAGATTTATGAACTTGCAATATATATTTAATTTTGTTTAAAACCAAGGAGTATCAGCATCGTGCAAAACTTTGTCCTTGCCTGTTTTTGGCTCTTTTTTGGAACCTGGCCTATTTTTCGGACCCGACTGATCACGTGTCACAGAAATGTTTGGAACTGCTTTGTAAATTCAATTTTCGATTCAATAGCAAACCATTTTTCTTCTATATTTGTAGGCCGGACACCTATAAATTGGTACCAGGACTAGTACCACAAATTAAGAAAAGGAGTGAACCTTTACCGTAACTTGATACTAGTTTCAGTTTCAGTAGGACAGTCTCTTTCTGTTCAAGACAGTACATTTGTTGTTTTCATGTGCTGCTAATGTGGGACGAGGGTGCGCCATCCGTTCTCCAGTCTGATCCATCCTCTTCATATAATTCGAATTCTTCAATTAGCCAGGATATAAAAAATCTACCCACGTTGATGAGTTTGATCTACTTTTCATTCAAAGAGTAATCCTCGTTTAGAATGACAACCCACAGAACGTCGAATAAACAATAATAATATGCGGAGTTTAATTCCCCTATTCTATTCTTCCCCATATTGTTGCAGTCGGCTCGACATATAGAAATATCAGATCGAAATCTCCCAGGCGACATATATTTACTAATACAATTGAATTGTAGACATGAACATAAAAGAATATAACATGTAGTTGCATAACCTTCACAATTCCCACTAATAATTCCCAAGAACAACAATTTATATAACCATATATTTGTTAATTTATTAATTGCAAAATTACACCCCTTGGGGGCCAAAGCAATACAAAAACATATATACAACATAAACACAAGAATGGAAACCCGGTTTGTAATCCAAGGCTAAAACGTAAACAAAGTATGCAAGTTTCATTGACATTAGTGCCGATAGTGCCGATAGATTGTGTGGCATGGTTAAAAAAGATAGAACCTTATTCCACCTTTCAGATTTCGAGTCATTTTTAGCTCACCTGGCTTCTCCTCTGAAACCACTGGGTCAAATGGAACCAAACTTTAACTGAATCATCACTAGGGTATCTAGTTTCAAATTTGTTATTTTGTATGTCTTAGGTCAAACAACATGGCTGCCGTTACTAAAAATAGAACATAGGGGTAAATTACAGTTTTTGGCAAATAACTCAAAAACCGTTACAGATATCAAAAATCTGACGGGTGTAAAAATGATCAGCATGAGAAGATCTACCCATCCTGAAATTTTGAAGAAAAACTGATGACGCGTCTAAGAGTTATTGCCCTTTTTCCGTAAAAGTTTCAAAATTTTGATGTTTTTTATTTTTTATTTAAAAAACTATAACAGATAGAGGTTAAGTTTAAATTGCAAAAATGTTCAGCATGTTAAGATCTACCCACATGGATATTTTGAAGAAAACCCAAGTACCTATATATGAGTTGTGGACCTTTATTGGTCAAAATTTTCGTGATTTTTTACTTTTTGTCCTAGAGGTCAAGTTTAAATTGCAAAAATGTTCGGCATGTTAAGGACTATATTTTATTGAACACATTCAAGTTTTCCGACCTCTTCCAAGATGGCCGCCAGCGGGGAACTTAGTTTACTATTTGACCTGATGGGAAAATTCATGCAAAGAACTTCTTCTTGAGAACCATCAAATGGATTTGAACCTTAGCATGAATGTTGCTGATGAGGTGCTGACCAAGTGTTGTTACCTTGGTGCCGATCCGTCATCCAACATGGCTGCCAGCGGGGATCTTAATTTCAACATTGGACCCTATCGGAAATGCATACAAAGAACTTCTTCTTGAGAACAAATGAATGGATTTGAACCAAACATGGCATGAATGCTGCTTATGAGATGCTGACCAAGTTTGGTGCCGATCCGTCATCCAACATGGCCGCCAGCTGGGAACTAAATTTTAACATTGGACCCAATTGTAAAATGCATACAAAGAACTTCTTTTTAAGAACCACTGAATTGCTTTAAGCCATACTTGGCATTGATAATGCTTATGAGATGCTGACTAAGTATTTTTACTTAGGTGCCGATCCGTCATTGTATATGATCCACAGCATTGGACCCTATGGGAAATGCGCACAAAGATCTTATAGAGAACTGCTGAATGGATTTAAATCAAACATGGCATGAATGATGCCTGTCAGGTGCTGACCAAATGTCAACAGCTGTGAACTTAATTTAACAGAAGATCTTCTTCTAGAGAACTGCTGAATAGATTAAAACCAAACTTTGCATACATGATGCTTATGAGAAGCTGACCAAGTGTTGTTTCTTCGGTGCTGATCCATCATCCANTATAGCCTCCAGCAATGAATTAGACCCTAAGGGGAAATGCATACAAAGATATAATAGAAAACCACTGAATGGATTCAATTTAAACATTGCATAAATGAAACTTGTGAGATTTTGACCAAGTTTGTTACTTTGGTGCTGATCCGTCTTCCGACATGGCCACAAGTGGCAAAACTTAGTTTAACATAGGACCCAACAATGGGAAATGCGTAAAAAGATCTTCTTAACAATTTAAGTAGAATTTTGATATGATAGTCCTTGGGTGACCCTCTTCAAAGTTTTATGTTAAATAGCTGCCAGCAGGGAACGTAGATTAACATAGGCTCTTAAAGTTTGGAAACTGCACTCAAAAATCTTCTCTGAAACTGCTTGAACAATTTTAATTCAATTTCATAAAAAGTTTCTGATTTTTTTGTACATACAACATCAAAGATGGACCACCAATTTGGAATTATAGTGCTGCATAGGACCCAGGTGAGCGATACAGGCTCTTGAGAGTCTCTTGTTTCCTTTCGGTGTAAGTTTCATTTTGTGTTAAGAGGTAAGTGAGAATCGAACAGCCAGTCTAAAACGAACAATCCAAGGACAATGGCAACTTCGGAAAAACAAAAAGACTTAACATGGGCATGGCACAAAAAATGAAGACACACACTTATACAAAAATGAACAACACGGACCCAATAAAAACCATAGGTGAAATCAGGTGCACCGGTAGAGTAAGCATCTCCTGCTTATTATAGGACAGCATGGTGATCATGTCAACTCTGGTAGTAAAGTCAAAGAGGTAGTAGATGAAAAACAAACCTAAGTGACAATGAGAAGACTGGAGAGTTGTTTTATTTCTATGTGTATATGCTGGAGTTAATTACATATGCATGTGTTGTGTACTACAGTCTTAACCGAACGGTATTATGAGCACAACATTCTTAAGAACAATTAACAATGAAGGGGTGTGGAGTAAATACAAATGAGACAATGTCTCTACAAATACATGGTCATAATAAGCAATGGAACAACGCTTTTATTGTTGTTCTTAATCTTGAAGTCACCATCAGACCTTCAACAATGAGCTGTACTCATGCCTCTTAGAAAGTTCAAGACAGCCCCTAGAACCGGTTTGAGCGGAATTCATTGCTTGATGTCGAGCAACACTAGATCCATGTGACTTTACCAATGGATGCGGGATGGTTCTTTGATGTTAATGAAGAAGGTTTTTAGATTACTAACATTTTGCCATAAGACCATTGACATTGCTTTCAACTGTCTTGCTAGGACATTGCATATGGGCGTGTCCATGAAGTCCAACTTATTTAGGGTGATAGACCTGGAGTCAACTCAATTATAAAGTAATTACTTGCATTTCAATTACATGAAAACATCAAAAACAATTTCAATTACTTTTGAAAATGTAATCAATTACAGATAATTACATTTTTCACTACCTACTTTGTGTGTTGTTAATTTAATTGATCAATTAAGTATTCGTTAATTGATGATTAATTAATTTATTAATTAATTGATTCATTCATTCGTATTTTCGCCAGTTCGTTTATTCGTTTTTCATTGATGTGCCTCATATAACGTTGCTATCAAGGAAGACATTCACAATCTGAAACCATTAATGCTCTGTCACAAATCCATCTAAATTTCTTATTATTGATGGACACAGCCCTTCTGACAGAGGCGGCGTCATAGTAAATAGATACTGAGTGTTCACAACACTCTGACCCATATCGCAAATAACTGTGATAGAAAGAGAGTCAATGTGTTCCAGTTTGCAAAGTTGCCAGCAATAAAATTTTGCAGCTTTACTGGTCTACCTGAAGAGCGTGAAACACAATGTCAGGAATCCATTCCATTAAGTAGATAATTAACAATATACCTTTTATTTTAACGACATTTATTTAATTCGTTTATTAAGATCAGTAACATATGGAGTTGTTTATTATATGCAATTATCATTCGTTTACAACACCCTTTACCTATTAATCCAGATAATACTCCATCTGTCGGAGGTGGTATAATAATGCATTTCTAATAACACCCATAAAACGTGCTGGACAGGTAAAAACTTTATGCATAGTAAAATACAGCAATCGCCTATATGAAAAACAAATTTGCAGATAATCTGGATTCTGCAGATGAAAATCAAACATTTAGAAGACCATAAAGTCAGAACAGATAAAGAAACCGAAGTTACTGTACGAATATTAGGTTTCCACAGAGAGTCATTTCGATAGCTTATGTCTCTCCAGTGCAAATCAAAACATTTGGAAACCACAAACCGAAATATGTGTCCCAAGGACATCAATTTCAGCTAAAATTCAGGCTTTTGCAGGACGCAATACTCCGTGTGCTTTTAAGATTAGGTGTAAATTTTGCATTGACATTTGCAATATTTTACAGGGAATATAGAAGAGAGCAGCATTCACTGTAAGTCACTGTGATGCCTTCAACGCTGGAAAAAAATAGGTCTATTAACTGAAACGGCGTTGGCATTTCGGACAGTCTCAGTTATGACGCAAAATCTTACTCGGTGTTCAAACGCTTATAAAAGAGAGAAACAAAGTACATTTGTATAGTTTTTTTTAAACATAAAGTAGCTTTTAAACGCTTAAAATTCAAGAAAACTTTGTCACTTTACACTACTGCATGACTACTGTCTAGAAACACGAAATAATCACAGAAAAATGCATTAATTAGTGTTGCTATTAGCGTTGTTTTATGTTTAATTAACTCTTACTTGAGGCCCAACATCTATTATTAATTATCTAAATATCAAACAAGAGAAAACATGCCGATTAATTAACACCTACACATCGTGTAATGTCGGATTTTGTGTAAATAATTGGAATGCCTCATTTGAAAAAGAAATCACCATACGTAATTACACATTGATTATCGTTATTTTGTAATTGTCATTACGTCACAACTGAAAAAGAGCGGGATTGATGTACCCATGAACTCGTGGACTTGATTGATGATGGTCGGGTAACCAAATTAATCCGTAAGCTGTCCTGGAAGCAACGGAACCGTAGCTCCTGAAAAATTCTAATGTGGTGACCATCAGATGATCTACGCTATCGTAGCTGCTGGCCATGCAGATTTGAACTTTAACACTTGATTTAATATTTTATACATGCATCTAGAAGAAAAGACTTCAGGAGCCAATATAGCATTTAATTTTAGTCGGATATGGCATGGAATTTTAGCCCACATAACAAAAGGGTCAATGTTACCTATTTTCATCACTTTGCGTGCGTCGTCCGTTCGATCGTTTACAATTTTACATTTTATCACTACATCGAAGAAAAAACCTATCAGAATGAGTTATAGAAAGGCGGCTTTACAAAATACTCATTGTTTCCGTTGAAAACCATGACAGCTCAGTGCGGGACATACATACGTTTTATTGAAAACGCAATCCGAACCATATTATCACCAAGTGATGCTATGAAGTTTTTTGTTTGTTTCTTTTTCGACAAGATGCATTGTTCGCTTCACTCGCAACCATGTACAGACTTAAAAGGGACAAACTCAATGGGAAATTGAATCATTGTTTAGCAAACTGAACTTCTGCCTTGAAGTGATGTATAAAATTTCCCGCTTACACAGATACGACTTGACAAAAACATGATTATCTGCGTTGAACATATTTAACATTGAATCCAATGGAAATATCATTATTTCAATCATTTTACCTAAAGCTGCAGCAGAAAGTGGAAGAACGGGTGCTGTATGCAGAGCAGGACAAGCTTACCCTTCTGGAGCACCTGTTGTAAATCTGTTTTTTTTTTGCCGACTTCACACTGTTAGCGCTTTACTTTTGAGTTTTGTTTTTTGTGGTGTTCGTTTGTCACTCCCGATTTTTATAGGAGTTCACACTGTCAGTGGTTTTAGTTTTTTGTGTTGTCTTGTATTTCATACTGTAAAATTTTAGTTTTGTCTTCGTTGGTGACGTTCGTGTTACTGGTTTGTCCTGGTAATTGCTTGAATACTCAAGAGACTTACAACAGCTTTTCAAATTTTTACCTTGGTACTGTTTGAGGGTTTAGAGAAGTAACACGTATCATGGATTTTTATTAGTTTTGTCTAAGGGTTAGAAAATGGCAATTCCAATCA
Organism: Modiolus philippinarum; assembly: GCA_002080025.1. Taxonomy (NCBI): domain Eukaryota; kingdom Metazoa; phylum Mollusca; class Bivalvia; order Mytilida; family Modiolidae; genus Modiolus; species Modiolus philippinarum. The sequence continues at coordinate 140,642 of MJUU01046974.1, read as the reverse complement.
GCCTCAGATCAGACTTTCAAAACAATATATACCTAACTGATAGTGTGACGGGTGCCGCTAGCGGATCAGGACATGCTTACCCTTCCAGAGCACCTGATGTCACTCCCGGTTTTCATGGGAGTTCACACTATGAGTGCCTTAGTTGTTTATGTTATCTTTTTTATTTCCGTGCATTGTAGCTGTCTCACGTCCTTGTTTTGTCTTTGTTTCTATCTGTTACCGTTTTTGCCATGTCTTTGGACTTCGAATTTTTTGGTCATCGCTACCTTGTTCCTTCGGTATTCTACTGCCGTTGTTTTGTCGGTGTGTTGCGTCTTTAGTCATCTGTCTTCAGGTGTTCTCTTTTTTGCCTTGTCTCTAGACTTTGGTTTTTATGGTTTGTGCTTTGTTCCTTCGGTATCCAACTGTCGTTGATTTATCAGACAAAAGATTTAACATAGTTTTGATATTTATCCTATGGTAAAAGGACATTCTGACAATCTTCTCTGAAACAATGAAATAAAATTTGTTGAGATTTTATTTTAATCCGTCCGTTTAAAACGGTTGCATTGCATTGTCAAGTGAGCCATACTGGTTCAGTTTGGTGGCGTCGTTGCTTTCATTTCAATCATTTGAAGCTGAATTGAGAAAGTGACATTAGGAGGAATAAAAAAACATATGCAGGATTTTTCAAGACAGAGTAAAGTTTGAGGAAAATCTGACAACCACGGTCGAACTTAAACGTCAAAGCAGTCTTCCTTTTAACGTCAGGTGTGAAACCGGATATCCCCATTCACGCTTACGTTAAAAAGTGGCGTTTTATGATGAAAAAAATATTTAGAGCTAAAAAGATCTGCCTCGAACAAAATCTACACCCCACTCAAGAAATAGTTATTTTGCTGTCTTTTTTATTCAACTAAGTTTCTAATGTTTTGCGGACAATTTTCAGCTGTCTATCGAACATAAAACACGGAAACGGGTGGCAAAAATGGAAAGGATTTCAACTTTCTGGTTTTTCTTCATGTTTGGAGTATGTTTCTTTGGATTTATTTTTTTTTTCGTTGTTTATGGAGGAAAATACGTTAATATACATAAGCTGACACAAAAACGACCCTTCTATTGACAGAAAATAAGTTTAATTTAGGCAGATAATTCAAACATCTTATTCAAATAATCGATGTTTGTTTTTAGTGCTAAATCTAATTATCCATAAAATAAACAATTAATCATGAAAACTATCGTTCCATTTGTCGTAATCTTTCTGATTATCGGTCCATATGCCATATTATAGTTTGCATTTCATGTGATGTCTGCAGATAAGCTAGTCAATTAACGTGATGAAAAAACATCTAATACACATCCTCAACATTCTTGTTTATTTAACAGATTGAACGAAGAAAATATCGGTGTGGTAAAGTAATTTTAACAAATTCCATGAGAAACGGTTCCTCTGATATTGGTGAGGGGAAATATCTGACAAGCTTAAGGGTTCTGTAAGTGTCAAGTCGAATGAACCCATGAAATGCATAAATTCTGTAGCTGTGCAATGGCCTCAATCGGGGCATCCATACTCTCATCCTGTGCAATTAACAGAATTCAATGAGAATAGAATTGGTCACGCAGTTTGTTCTCGTATCCACTGTAGGCACAAGATAGGCATTTTCGCCACTCGGTAAACTTTTATTTGGAGTCAGAAACTTAATTTGTTGTACATGATAAAACTGCAATCAGGTAACTGGCTACATACCAGGACGGTGTGTCCGATTCCTAGTCTATCTTGGAAAGAATATCCCTGAACTAACATTAACCGGTAGACTCAGCATTTGGAAAAAGGGGGCTCCGTGAAATATTGGCAAATTTTTGTCAATTGTTGCTAAAATTAAAAAATTAAAAACAAATCCAGAAAAAGCAAGCCTTCCTCCAGGATCTGCTAATGTAGAACACATTTCATAAAGAAAATAGTTAAACAAGTACACGAATTAAGCCAATTGCAATTTAAATTCTGTATTTCAAAAAAAAATGCGAATGCGATTCACTTATTTTTTGGTGACCAATCCAGGCCACCCAATAAACCGATTTTCCCGTTTTAAAGAGTTGGACCATTTAATTAATAGATTAAGGAGCGAAAGGGCGGAAGGGTAGTGTCTGGTTAATGGAGATAAAAGATTATTTCTAGGTGTTTATTTGCATCGATGAAAATTATTGACTACATAAATTAAATCAATTTACTGTACCAATTTGTAATTGCCCCTTGAGGGACTTGATTGGAATAAATGTATCTTTATCTTTATAGGATTCCAGAAAAGGGTAGTTCAGCCATTTTTGCCATTTTGAGTCAATCTTTGCTTGATTTCTACACGAAATGTTAATTTTTTTCAGAAATAGTGGCCGGTTCCAACCGCTGCAATCCCACTTAACGGATTGCTTGTTTTAAAATTATAAAACCACGTTTTTTTTCTCCAACTTGATAACAATCACAATCACACCCACAGTGGTCATAATAACATCGTATCTACACCATAGATTACCACAGACTAAATGGAATTCTTTGAATTCTTTCGAAATTGATGCCAGTAGGAAAAGGTTCACTGACTGCGAACATTAAAACAAGCTTTGTGGTCTGATAAGAACCGGAAGTCACACTGCTATGGTAAACAGTAAAATAACAGAAATTCTGAAAACTGATTCTATTTTATCTTTCATTCACACGCTGTAACCTGCGTCTGACTTATGAATCAAATATATCATGTTAGTATTGCGGCTCTTTATGAGTGGGGTGGTTACACGGTAGGCAGCATCTTCCCAAGTCAAGGTCCCTTCCCACAAACCCTTGGCAGACCTGGGCTGCTTCTCTACATCAGAAGAAAATTGATTTAAGCACATAAAATCAATCCAAATTATTTAAAAAAATGGATTTTAATTGATTTGTTTGGTTGTATTTCATCAAGAGAAATAGCCCAAGAAATACAAATGACGGCCGTCCCAATTTCAATGGCTCAGTTAGTTGCTTCTTGTAAGAGAAGCCGAGAGCCCAGGAAATATAAGCCAAATCTGTCAAGGGTTTGTGTGTAAGGACAAGAACCTCAAAATGATGGGTAGGCAGCGGTAGGATGGTAGGTCGCTTCAAATTTTTGTTACATCCGTTTTTTTTTAGCATTATGGTACGAAAATTAAAATATTTTTCCACCGGTTATGTTAACATTATTGTAACATAATTATAATTCAAAACATTTGATTTTGTTAAATTATTATTATTATTAAATGTAAGAAATATACAACTTGTTATACGCGCTGAATAAGGCACGGACCATTAGATTTTCAGGAGGGACCCGGGATTTTCACCCGAGCCGAGATTTTCTTCTTTTTTTCTTCCGCTTAGATTATTATACACTTTGCAAGGAAAATGTTTTTTTCTGATGGTCTGGATGTGGGCCAGATTTAGTCTGAAGAGTTTTTTTTTGCAAAAGTTGGGACCAGAAATATTCCCCCCCCCCCAAAAAAAATAATAATAAAATGGTCAGTGCCTTATAGGGAAATGTACACTGATATAAATACATCTTTTTCTTTCGGTTAACTGTGCAATTCTGTGCACAGTTCACACGGGATCTGATGGCATTTCAGAAATTACAGAAACTGCAAAAAAAGTCTGTGTCCAGGTTAAAGAGAGACTGTCAGCACAGCTATGCGCAGAGATTATGAGACTGCATGTCTGATGGCTTAATCAGGCTTTACTAATCGATCAAATTGAAATCGATCACTTATCAATCAAATATCGAACGGTAATCGATTGATTAGCTCGACTAATCGAATACTTTTCGATCAAACTCTCTGAGGAGTTTGACCGATGATTTTGATTAGAAATTTGTGATCAATTTCTGATCGATTAATTATCAGTTGCTCAATAACACAGCATTTACATCAGCCATCTGAATTATTTTATTATATTTTGACTAACCACTACTGAAATTACTAAACACTGTCTCAAGTTAAAGGAAAATTTCAGTGATCACTTATCGATCAAGAATCGATCACAAATTTCTAATCAAAATCATCGGTCAAACTCTTCAGAGAGTTTGGCCGATAAGTGTTCGATTAGTAGAACTAATCAATCGATTACCGTTCGATATTTGATTAATAAGTGATCGATTATCAATTTGATCCATTAATTAAGTCGGGCTTAATTCGGCGCAATTATACCAACTGTTGATTTAATTTGTGTCATGTCTTTAGAGAAACTGCGCAATTCTATTTTCAGTTTAAAGGGTGACTGATGGATTTACAGAACTTTCACTCACAAAACAAACAAGGATCTATCACATGTTATTTCAGACCGTTCAGGTTATAGAGATTGTCGATGCCTTTTAGAAACTGCATAACTCTATACACAATTCTATTGCAACATTTATATAACGAAGGTTTTGATTGGTCGCCTATAAACTGCATGTACGATTGACGCCCTCGGGTTTTCAAATAATTTACTGTTATTGCTTAATTCATAGATACTAGATTTATAGATTCTAATAGTTTTAGAGAAAATGTAATGTGTACAGGTAAAGAAAGGAGTTTTAGACTTTTTCCGATTGCCACCAAGTAAAACTACAATCGCGTACAAATACAAATATATATTATATCTTTTAAAGAACTAAGTGTTTCACATTATTCTTAAAGTTATTTCCTGATTTGTACCGCCGTGCTCGGTCCCGGCTTATGAATAGGCCTGCAACATCCTCAGAGCTTGGAGTATGAGTCTTCCTAACAGAGGCCCGGCACCTGGATCGGTTTTCAGGGGCTCCGGCTACAGAGCTGACGGGCATGTCCCCAGTTGGTGGATAGGGGAATGCCCTGTCTATGCGGGGTAGTCAGGTCATAATACGGAAAGCCTGACCGCGAACCATTGTAGCCAAACTGTTTGGAGAAACGCCACGCTCCATGCAGTATAAAGACCCCTTCTATATTTCCTTACAGAGAGCAGACGCACTTGGTGTCGTATGGAAGGCTAAATTTCCTGCCCCTACCCATTTCTCCCCTTTTCCAGTGGCAATCAAAAGTCGTTACCCCAGTTGTCCCTTCCACCTTTATTTCTTTCTTCTTTTACTTACAATTTTTAAATTGATTAACTTGTTCTCGTTCTGATATAGCTGAAATATTGCTCATTGGACGTTAAACTCTCACTAATCAATCAATCAATCCAAATTTGTAAACAAACAAGACAAAAAAAAATACTTTCAACTTACCATTACACGTACATTATACCCTGTAATATATACTTTTTATAGTTTCATAAGTGTTTGGGTGATGAGAACGACTAAGCTTTCTTCTCTATTGTCGTCATTGGACATCCACAATTTACCTGACAACAATACCAAAAACTTTTAGCTGTAAAAGATGCACGGTGAATTTTGCAACTACCAACCACATTACCTTTTTACGGTGTCTTATGACTATACAGAATTCTGCACATAGATAATGGTTGCTGATGTCTTTAGAAAAACTGTCAGTCTATATAGTGTACATGACTGATATCTTTAGAGGACTTGTGGAATTTTGTGTCCAGTTCATAGAGTTCTCTGACGGCTTTAGAGAAACAACGCGATTCTCTGCACATATTATAGGAAGTTGGCGATGGCATAAAAAAAACACAGGTATCACTCGGAAGTGTCTGATGGCTTTGGGAAACTGCTTAAATCTGCACACACTTTATATATACAAAGTGCCTTTAGCAACTGTATATGATGGAACATGTTTACGCGATGATCTCTTACATGAAGACAAAAAAAAACCGATTTCACAATATACAAAACGACACTGGAAGGGCGTGGTAATCTCTTTGATCGGAGTGAACCCCGATCAATGATTCTTTACAGATCTTTCAGATTTAAAGAGCCCCAATGACAATAATATTCCAGTGTTATATTATGTCATTGCATATTGCATAACGATGTAATAAAGTAAATGAGACGTTACAGAGTATGTGTAGCTATATTTTTTTTTTGCTGAGTCATGCCTGGTAATAACGTTCTGAATAGCAACGCACTTTGATAGTAGTATATTTTCCATTATAGCATAAGATAGAATTCCCAGGTTTTCCCGTCAGCCTGAAGGAAGACCAAGATTCTTTTTCAGTATCTTTTTCTTTTATATGAGGACTTGGGCCTGAATTCTTTAATTGATGTTAACCGGATTTTTCTCTGTAATGATATTAAACAAAAAAAAACGGCCATTTGCTACATCTAAACAATTAAGTGTTAGCACAGAAAACCAAGAGACTGCTGATAGGGATACCTAGATTAGAGCAGTATGTTTCTTGAACGTAAGGTTTTCATGCATTTCCTATCGGGAGTACCATTTTTACACGTTAACTAAGATGGTTTTTTTATAAGCCTTGTTGACATTATCAAAGTTTTCATCAAGAACTTTTTCAAGTTTTCTTAACCGAAGTCATCTTTTCCCAAAGGGTATTCACTATTCACCAACCAAGTAGGCAGTACTTTGGTGCTGAGTACCTGAAAACTTGCAATATCCTAATTTTAGACAATTTAGCTTAAACCTAGGATTTCCGAATGTTTTGATTTGATCTGCACTGATGAGACATAAGTTGTAGAAATGCGCATATGCAGAACCTAAATTCACAATAACCTCGGTATTTTGTCATTTGTTTAGACATTTAGCTTAAAACTATAAGGAGAATTTAGATGTGTGTTTGTCTTACAATTTTTTATCCTTTTGGTTATTTGTGCTCTATTAGATTTTGATAATTTTTGGATTATGGACTTCCAAATATTTTGATTTGATCTGTACTGAAGGGAAATAAGTTGTCGAAATTGCCACACAGAACCTGAATTTACATTAACTTTGTTTTTTCTTTTCTTTTTTTTTTTTTTGATAGTTTTTTAGTGCCACTAGGCCGATGCCTCTGATGGTTGAATATTACTCACCGAGTGTGCTCACCTACCCTGTAGTCATTACTTCGCTGCTGACCCGAAACCCGATTTTACCCGAAAAGTAGCAATATCTAAATTTTGCTTAAAACCTAATCTCCCTCTTGTATATAGCTCTGTCCTTAGCTTTTTGTTTTGTTTTGTTTTTCGTTTTGTTTTGTTTTGTTTTGTTTTTGTTTGTTTTTTTGTTTGTTTTTTTTTTTTTTTTGGCCTTCCATTTTGATCTTTTGGCTATTTGTACTGTACTAGATTTTACAAATTTTTGGTTTATGGACTTCCAAACATTTTGATTTGATCTGTACTGAAGAGACATAAGTTGTCGAAATTGCCATACAGAAACTAAATCTACATTAACTTCGTTTTTTTTTTATATTTTGTTATTTATAACCTCTATAGGCCTATGCCTCTGTTGGGTGACTGTTAATTACCGAGGGTGTTCACGAACCCTGTAGTCAGTACCTCGCTGGTGACCGAAACCGATTTTACCTGAAAACTTGCAATATCTAAGCCATTTTTGGCTTTCCATTTTGATCTTTTTGGCTAAGTGTGCTCTATCAGATTTTATAAATTTTTAGTTTATGGTCTTCCAATTTTTGAGTTGATCTGCACTGGAGAGCCATAAGTTGTCGAAATGGTCATATAGAATCTAAAGCTACATTAACCTCGTTTGTGGGGATGAGAATCTATTAATTAATTTGATGTGCACCTTATGGTCTTCTAAATATTTTGATTTGATCTGCACTGAAGAGACATGAAACTGTCGAAATGGCCATATATATACAGAAACTAAATCTATAGTAACTTCGGTATTTTGTTATTTATTACCACTAGGACGTTGCCTTTCTTGCTTCACTGTAAGTAGGGTATTCACCAACCAAGTAGTCAGTACTTCGGTGCTGACCCCCCAAAAAAAACTATTTCACCTGAAAACTTGCAATATCCGAATTTTAGAAAATATTGGTTAAAACTAAAAGAAGATCTCCCTCTTGCACAGCTCTGTCCTCAGCTGTTTTTGGCTTTCCATTTGGATGTTTTTGGCTATTTGTACCTTATCATATTTTAGAAAATTTTGGTTTATGGACGTCCAAACATTTTGATTTGATCGACACTGAAGAAATATAAGTTGTCGAAATAGCCATATGCAGAAACTAAATTTACAGTAACTTCCGGTTTTTGTCGTCAATATCAAAATTTCAAGCGGTTACTAAAAAGTTCAAATGTTCCAAGCTGAAGATTTCCATGTTTATATTATCTGCATGGTAGGTTGTAAAAAATGGTAGACGATGAAACTGGTTCCTTAAGAACGGATTAACTTCGCCAATCTTTAATCAGAACTCCACAATAAAGAGGAATAAGTAAATAATCACAAATAACACCATAGTATGTCATTGCTTTATTTTATGTTTTGCTTTAACCCGTTAGGGCTTATTCATGCAAATAAAGTAATAAAATAATTTCAAGTATAATTTCCATTTTAATTCCTCTGATGCCATGCGACTTTCTCCGTCCTTTTGACCTATGTGCTTAGTTTCGTAAACGAGACGGTTGAAAAGGCTCTCTGAATGGTTAATTTCGATCAACAGTCTGTCCAGGTTACAAGAAACCAAAGTCCTCAACATTTTAGACCATTCTGTAAAAAAAATAATTGACTTTGTATTTGCCAATAAATGTCACCAAATTTGCTTTTTTTTGCCGTTATTGCATATTGTTGTTGATGTTTATTTATTTCTGATTCCTGGTTTCTTACACGCATACGACTGTTCATGGATGGCAGCCGAATCCGACTCGTCTGCTTCTGACAGATTCACAATGGCGGGAAATCAAATCAATTTCGTGTTTGTTTTAATCAGCAGGTGTGCGTATAATTATTTGATTACAGAAATCTAGACAGACTGGGATTGTGAAATGACTGATGAAGTCTCATTATACCTTTTGCACAGTTGATCGACGGAGCAAGAAAATTGAAATTATCTTAGCTGATGTCAATTAGTCCACAGTGTATTTAATCAATGAATTCTGACAGGAATTCAAACTGGAAATGATAAACGATGATAAGAACTGCTTGCTTCCGCCGGACAGGGATTAAAAATTGCGCCAAATATTTAGACAATAAATAAGAATGACGCAAATCCTACAAAAGTACAAAGTATACCAGTTTTAAGCTGGAACGTTCATGCAAAACTTTCGCACCAATACAAAACGTCGATAGGTCAAGAAGAAGCAGAGGGTATACGCCATAACCTTTTCAGCTTTAATAATACAAGACCAATTTAAACAGAAGTATACTTTTAAAGTAATTGAAAAATATCAAATAGCAAATATAACGATTCCCTCGGTTCTCGTGGCCCGCTCTTGCTTACATCTTCGAATGTATCGTGTAGTTCTCCTGTCTGGCAATGTAAACAAATGGTCTAAGGGGACTCTAGAAAAAGGGGTACAGATGTATTTCTGCCATTTTTGTATTCTTTTTTTTTTGCTCAATTTCTGTACGATTCCTTTTTTTTTTGGAAATATTTCGAAAAGAGTGGTTGGCTCTGATCCAGGAAATCTCCTCTGGATCCGATAATGATTAAAGTATGGGTTTAGTGTTGATTCATTTGACATTCGGTACTTATTCTGCTTAAACCAGTACATTGGATCCTAGGCCGGGAGTTTCTAAATAAAATTTGGGCTATCAAAGTTTTGCGTTAATTGAAGGGTCTCATGGTACCGACGAAGAACGACAAATCTTTTTTGTTATTATCATGATTATTATGCCATGACTTTGTCGGATTTCCAAAATGACACCGATGTATTTGAATTGCCTTTTCGATGAATACAGAATTTCTGAATTTTAACTTTTGGCGGGAAACAATTTCCCAGAAAATCGAGGTATAAAATGTCAATTTCGTTTTGTAAACAACAAAACAATTTCAATTAATTGTCTCCATATCGTGATTTTCAACATTAATTTGAAGTAATAAAATTGTTTACCGGGGTCAGACGTGCCAAAGATGTCAGTACCAATTAAACATCAATCATTCGTCGTTAATTTCATCAACATAAGAGCTAATCGTATGGAAATCCAATTAGAAATGATATGTAATTTGCCCACATTACACCTGATGCGAATTATTCAGACATGCAACAGGTTGCATAAGCAATACACATGTAGAGGGTTACCGAAGTGTCTATTTTTCTCTGTTTCTGTGTCAGTCTGTGCCGTCATATAACAATAAATGTGCAGATCGTTTGGCAGGCTGACCTATTGCATATCCCGTTCAGGATTTTTCATATAAAAAAGAATATTCCAAGCTGAGGTAGTGCTTCCCTGATAAGTGTCAAGAGAAAGAGGTTATTTTTTTTACAATAAGGACATGCAGCATGTCTAGTAGACATAGTGATAAGGGTTGGGACGAAGGCTCACAAAAACACTCTGAATTTAAAGAGAAAACTTAAATACATTTTAACTTTTATCATCTGTATGCACCGTTATAAAACAATACCTTTAACTTTATTGAAAACTATTTAACCCATTAGGGTTATAGCAAAGACATTTAAACAATACATTTAAACAATGATAACAAATATGAACAAAAATGAAAAAGTAAGACATTATTATTCTGATACTNAAACGGAATTTCTGAAAAAATCGGTTAGAGTTTTAACTTTTGGCGGGAAACAATTTCCCAGAAAATCGAGGTATAAAATGTCAATTTCGTTTTGTAAACAACAAAACAATTTCAATTAATTGTCTCCATATCGTGATTTTCAACATTAATTTGAAGTAATAAAATTGTTTACCGGGGTCAGACGTGCCAAAGATGTCAGTACCAATTAAACATCAATCATTCGTCGTTAATTTCATCAACATACCAAAGATAAGAGCTTATCGTATGGAAATCCAATTAGAAATGATATGTAATTTGCCCACATTACACCTGATGCGAATTATTCAGACATGCAACAGGTTGCATAAGCAATACACATGTAGAGTCTATTTTTCTCTGTTTCTGTGTCAGTCTGTGCCGTTATATAACAATAAATGTGCAGATCGTTTGGCAGGCTGACCTATTGCATATCCCGTTCAGGGTTTTTCATATAAAAAAGAATATTCCAAGCTGAGGTAGTGCTTCCCTGATAAGTGTCAAGAGAAAGAGGTTATTTTATTACAATAAGGACATGCAGCATGTCTAGTAGACATAGTGATAAGGGTTGGGACACACTCTGAATTTAAAGAGATATCCTCTTTCGAAAAACTTAAATACATTTTAACTCCAGACATAACCCTTTTATCATCTGTATGCACCGTTATAAAACAAGAGATATCCTCTTTCGAAAAACTTAAATACATTTTAACTCCAGACATAACCCTTTTATCATCTGTATGCACCGTTATAAAACAATCATTAGAATTGAAATAGGGTCCACACCGGATAAGAATTGAAGTAGGGTCCACACCGGTCAAAGAGTCAACTGCATTGCAGTTTATGTTTTTTTAGTTTAACTGGATTTTGTTATTCTTGTGTATTGTATATGTTTGTATTGTTTTGTATTGCTTTGGTCCCAAGGGGTGTAATTTTGCAATAAATTATAATTATTACTAACCCCCCCCCCAAAAAAAAACAAAAACAAAAACAAAAACAAAAACAAAACAAAACAAAAAAAGAGTGAAAGAGATGCAATACAGAGGCGTAGCAATTCCTCTTGCCTTCTCCTCCTCCCATGTAATTGTTTTTGTGGAAAAGCAACGTCTGAAACGGAAAATATATTTTTTATGAAAAGTTTTTTTTTTTAAATACTTTGCACATTTCTCGTGCATATGTATGCCCATGGAGATTTCGATATTCTATGGTTTCTTCAAAATTCCAGCAGTTGCTCGCAAAAGGATGTATATCAGAAAATATTTGTATACTGACTCTTTTACCCAAAAGCCGATTTTAATTAGAAACTTGCATATCTAAATTTTTGTAAATTTTGTTGAAACCTATATCTAAGGAGTATCTTCCTCAAGCAAAGCTTTGACCTTAGCTGATTTTGGATTAACATTTAAATCACATTTCACGGTTATTTGTTCTCTATCAGTTTTTAAACATCTTTGAGTCTTCCAAACTGCACCGAAGAGACATAAGTTGTCGAAATGGAAATATGCAGAAACTAAATTTACAGTGTTGTTAGGTATATATACATACAAATGATTGGTTCTTTTATTTCATTATATGAATATTTTTCCTTTGTTCTTTCATTTCAGTATATGCATCTAATGCTTGGTTCTTTCATTTCAGTATATGCATCTGATGCTTGGTTCTTTCATTTCAGTATATGCATCTAATATCATGCTTGATTCTTTAATTTCAGTATATGCATCTAATGCTTGGTTCTTTCATTTTAATGCTCAACTTAATTTTATTTCAGTACTTATCACGGTTTTACGTCATTCGAATTGGTTGGATTCAATATATATTCTTATTATTGTCCTCCTATTTGATGTTTTCATCAGAATGGCAAAAAGAGCATATATTAGAAACCATGTTTCTATCACGAGTCGAACAACTATATTTAACCTCTTGTGCTATCAGAGAATAGATTCTCGATGGCATAATTTCAGTCTTTCCAGACTTCTTGATGTGTTTAGACAGATTAGATTTTCGGATTTTCTGTCATTTGATAGCAATCAAACGCACCCTATAATGTCTGATATATATTTGTCACAGTATAGCAATGCTATTTATACGTATATTCCAATTACGGACAATAATGGATATGAATGGTACAAACGGGGAAATGGATCGGCCTCTGTTCAGAATATACAATGATAAATACAAGATGAATACATCGGCAAACTAATTTCGAAGCAAGTAAAAGTAGAAAGTCATAAAGCCAAAAAACTAAACAATCTATACACAAAAAGAGACAACATGCCAAAGACAAAAAAAAAAAAAGAGCAACAAATAAGAACGCCACAATAGCGAAATTGAGAACGAGCAATGCGAACACACACACACACACGAAAAGCCGGTGTATAACAAGGTGATCCGGAAGGAAAAGCATAATCAACACCACGCGTGGCACCCGGCACACCACCAGGTTAAATAAGAGGGCGAAAGATCTAGATCAGTGTCTCTGGTCACCCAAAATGTCAGAAAAGTCAACAGATTAGCACTGCTCCTTTACCTGAAAATCTAGCACTATGTGCAAATTGCACCCCTAGAGCCAAATAATACAATGTCAGCACAATCATAAACATGGAACACAAAAAATTACAATATCATAACACCATTTCACTTCTTATGATATACTGTTTGAAATTAAAACACAATGAATGGATATGAAGTAAATGCACACGAGACAAAGTCTCCAAATATGAGGTATAACCAAGCAATGGAACAACCCTTTTATTATTGTTCTTCATCTTGAGGTTATAATGATGCCTTCAACAATAAGATTTGCTCCTACCCCATATAGTAAGCTCAAGATGGACCCTAGCAACGGTATGAGCAGAATTCATTTCTAGATGTCGAACAACTTTACCTTTACTAGTCAAGGATGCAAAAAACATACGTGCTCTCACAATCACTGTCCTCAGTTGCCGACAACAAAAGCACCAATGTCTCACGCAAGTGGACAGCTACAACATGTAGATCAAAGAAACTTGTCAATATATAAAATAGTGAAATGCGGGCAATATATATATGTAAACATGTAATCAGAATAACTTTTGGAAATTACAAAAATAATAAAATGGCAAGATATTAAAGTATTATTGTATATCCGTATGAACAATTACACCATAACTGCATGCATACAATGTATATCTTTATGCATCTTATTATATACCCTTAAAAGGTTAATGCCAAGCGGGCAAATGAAAAAAAATAAATATATACATGTATAAAGCAAACATATAACAGCGTGCTTTTATCATCGGTTTAATCCACTCTTCTCAGTGCTGTTGGCCTTTTTGAATGAAAGGGACAACAAAGTGCACAAAGCATGAGGACGGTTAAATGTTGTCTAGAAACTTTAATTTTATTATTTTCTGCCAGTTTGGGGTTTAAATTTTTAATTTTGATAAAAGGATTCGTTTTTCGACAATGAAAGAAAACACATTCCTTTAATATCTTAATCAATCAAATTTAGGTGAAAAACGTTCTCTGTTAAATTTGTTATACCCACATTTCTACAAATAATCATCGTTTTATTTCAACAATACGAACTATCATGCGTTTCAATACCTTTATGTTGAGGTCGACAACTTTTTAAACTCGTTTAAGCCAACTCTGAACACCACAAAGATGGTATCCCATCGGATTCAATTTCTGAAAGTCTAGAACTCTAAATTATTGCAAAGTCATTATTGTTGTGTTTTAATGATAATGCATGTCTGCATCAAAGAGTCAGTCGGAAAAGCATTAAAATGTGTTGTTGTAAAAACTTATGTAGTTGTATTTTTATGAGTCAGAATGAGCCAACAAAATGCGGCATTTTTTTCAATTTTACATTGATGAGATCACACCAATTACTCACACAAATTATTGATTCGATCCTGGTTCATCGGAATTTATTAAAGGAGAAATTGCAATCAAGATCAGTATAGAAGTATCGGGTAGAAATTAAAAAATCAATCTATTAACTCTTTTTCTTCAAATAAATAAAATATCGCCTAATTGCTTTTTATATAGGTGAAAAGGTGCAAAAGTCTTACAAAATTATTCCTGGCAAATTGATCTTAATTAATCAGGGGTTATATTTAATCACACTTCAATATTCTTTATTGAGAAAAGCTTCTAATCTGGTTTAAATAATTTAAACAACCGACAACTGGAATGAAAAATTCAAATCTAATAAAACTGCGTTGGACGTCAATGTATATTTAGAGCGGTGGCAGTTACCGAAACGAATAAAGGAGTAAAAAGCAACGTCTTCAAGCTGCATGCTGTGACCAATGATTGATTCCGAGATGCTGTCTCAAACGGCCCTTTTTTTACTTGAAGTGGCCGCCTGTCTGTTGAAAGGACATCTGATGAATCTCGGACCAATTCAGACTATTAGACAGCAGCAATTCGTTTCTTCTATCTCATTAAACAAATCATGTTCTCAAAATTCAGAATCAAGCTACTTTTGAAAAGAAAAAGTTGACCCCCCCTCCGAAACACACACACACACACACACAAACAAACAAACAAAACCGGCAGAAGCCGTCCTTGGTGATTCCTTAGATTTTGGTACTATTGTGTATAGATAGAGAAAAAATATTTTTTAAGCAGCCGTTTGGTTGAAAGAAAACATGAATGAGCATCTTAATAGTAGTAAATTCAATTTACTTCATCTTTTTATTTCCACGGAAAACTAAACATCATCATCGATCGTATTATATTTGATTAATTTATACAAGATATAACATCTGATGGTCCTTTTTGAAACATGCATCATGTGGCCGCACAGAAAGTCGTAAAAGGCTCTTTAATTTACTTTATTGTAAAGTTAGTACACGCAATGGTACACTTATTACAGACGAGATGAAATTACTTGTAAATAACAGCGACAGGCGAAATTGACTTAATTGGCATCTGAAAGCACTTAACAAATGAATATGACCAGTACAATATATATGTATATACATTATAAACATTTTCCGCAGTTTATTGCAAAGGAAAACGGTACCACTTAGTGGTTAAGTCAGAAATCCGATTGTCTAGGGGAACGAAACTAATACATTTTTAAAGACATCTGTAATTGTGTATTGTCAATAATTGGTACAGCAACCCGAGATAAAAAAATTCTACAATTCCCAAAAGTCGGATAATATTTGTGAAAGTTTCTTATCTCCCTTTTCCAAAAAGTGTAATTAGAAATCTATCCTTTTTATGTTTACATTTGGGAGTTAATTGCTAGAATATATATATATATATATATATATATATATATA
>MJUU01046974.1:107586-122457 GCA_002080025.1 Modiolus philippinarum | reverse complement strand
GCAAGCAACGTAAAAAATGTGAGTAAAACCTACTTTTTTACTTCTGGAGTGCTTAAAGCAGAGTTTCAACCGTTGTAGAAACAAAAATCGTAAACACGTTTTTTGTCACATGCTCCTGGATAGTAGTTAACAATGGCAAAAATCCGTAGGTTTTCAAAAAACGTTTTTTGAAAACCTACGGATTTTTGCCATATCAACTACTGTTTGTCCCGAACATTGCCTTTTCAAGTTAAAAAATTCCATAATGAATTTCGGAAACAAATTTAATTAAAAAAGTTGTTAGTGGATGGTAGATGATTTTGACAATTAAAATGAAAAATAGATTCAAAATATGCAACAGAAACTATGCATCTTTTGCGCATGTGCTAAGAGTGTTATATTGGTATTATAACATGACTCTATTTACAAAGCTAATACAGGAAGCCATATTAGAATTCCAATTTATCACGAGATGCTTATATGAAAATTTTGCTTATCGAATCTTTCACAAGACGCTGAAGTCAGAGGAGCACTTGCCATAAAATAATATACCCTAAAATATAGTATAATAATCTTTATTTGCACAAATAAACCCTAACGGGTTAAGGCAAAATATTCCATGTCAAACATGACCTCGATGACCAGAAAGTCGATAACATTACAAATGACACGACTTCTTACCCCCGGGGCATACGAGGAAAGTGACGGGGCCAAGTTTATTTCCCTATATTCAACACTTTCGGTAAAATGCTATTTTGTAACAACATAAAAGTGTACGCAATCAACAATAAACTCGGAAAGATATGCACTACAAAACTATCACTACTGCATGTTACATGCGCCTGAACATGCAATAAATTGCATAAGCTATTATTGTTTATATGCAATTTATTCCATGTTGATTACCTTTGATGTATTCTGGTTAACCTCAAACAAGGACAAACGATATGTGTACGATATAGACCCATTCATCAAAAACCAAAATGTGTATCAGTAGATATTTAGCAATACACATTTCCAATTAATATCCATAACTGTCAAATGAAGTGACAATGTCCATTACTTAGTTGTTGTTAATAAGACAGAGGAAAGGGTTAGTTGATATTTACATGTAATTGAATGTTGAAGCTCCGTATCAAAAGCTATTTCGTGGACTGGAGAGTGCAACTGTAGTTAACTTCTTAAACGGTATTGTCAGTTTGTTTTATTACTAATAATAATAAACTGATACAATTTCGGTTTCGAGATGGATATTTCGTTCAACGAAAGGTGATCATTGCAGGCAAGTCGCTAATTTGGACTGCAATTTTCAAAACTGTACATACATTAATGTAACAACGATCAATGTACATTTGAACCAAGGATTGTATACTACACAAATCCTTGATAGGTAAAATACTATATTTTAACTGTGATGAGTGTCCAACTCTCTTTTCTTACAAGACGTTATAGTCCCCTTTTTACATTGACGGGTTAAATGAAATTTTCGTCCTCCCAAAAACGTGACCATTTAACTTTCAAATATCTTTGTCATAAATTCAGAATACACTACAATTCTTTTATATATATATATAATACGGTGTACAAGTGGATGTAAAATAAATATTATAAAATAACAAATACCGAAGTTACTGTTAATTTATTTTCTGCATAAATCAGTAAGTAATCTTTTTACATAAAACCATGTATTTCAAAACTTGTATTCATCAATTCGTATTTGAGTTTATTTATGTTTTACAATTATTAAGTACAGTATATTTATTTGCAAATTTACGCCCATAGAGGCCAAGCAAATACAATTACAGAACATACAAGACAAACAAACAACAACAAATGACATGTAAATGCAGATATATATTGAGCAACTCTGGCAAACGTGGACTTTAAGAAGCAATTATAAACTTTCAAAGATTACAATTGAAAAATGAATTCAATTAATTCTATATATATATAGTCCCATTTTTCTTCTAAGGAAGTTGGGATGTTAACAAACCTCAAAATTACATGTAGTATTTATAAAAGTACAACAAGAAACTAAGCCTTTGTGAATATGAAAAAACAACTTTTTGGAGGGGACCATCCAAGGACTATTGTTGACAAGTGTGGTCCCAATTGCCCCGCAGCACAGTAGTTTCTTCCGAGTAGTTACCGCAGAGTATCACACCTTAATGCTAGCAGAGAAGACAACCTTTAAAGCATGTACTTTCCCTTTAAATGCATGGCAAGTGAAAATGTTTAACGTCACATGCGCAATATTTCAGCTATACCAGGACAAGATCAAGTTAATCAGTTGAAATTAAGGAGGAAGGGATAACCGGGGCAACGAGTTTCGCCGACTGCCAATGAAAAAGGGGAGAAATGGTTAGGGGTAGGAAATTCAACCTTCTATCTGACACCAAGTGCATCTACTCTCCTTTAGGGATCTTTAAACTGCATGGAGCGTGGCGTTTCACCACAGTTTGGCTGCAATAGTTCGGGGTCAGGCTTTCTTACTCCGCATAGACGGGGCATTCCCCTATCCACCAATTGGGGACGCGCCCGACAGCAGTTGCTCTGAAGCTGCAGCCCCTGAAAACCGATTCAGATGCATGCCGGGACCAAATACAGAGGCTTGAATCCATATGTGTTATCTAACTTTAAAAGGTATTTGGAGAGCGATTTATTATTGCTCACAACTGGCATAACAATTTGAGAATAAAACTTGATAATTCCTTAGAATTCGATCGGCTTGTCATCAACAAAATTGAAAATCAACGAGATGAAAAATTAAAACGACCGATATTCTCTTTTTATTCGTATAGTTATTTTAAATTTTCTTAGAAATTCTTACGTATAAAAATAAGATCGATCATTTTAATACTTCTTATATAACCTTATGTACCTTGTCATTGAATTGACAAATTGGTTTTCTTCATCAACCGGAGAGAAATCGTTCGCTTTTAACACGAAAAACATCCGAAGGCTTTTAGAAATGTATTTAAATCCAAACAGAGTCATATATCAAACAAAGTGAATGGCGATGTTTTATTTTGAATAAGCATAAAAATCTCTTGTTAACTATAAAAGACGTATACCAGAATTGAAGGTTATAACAATGAAGAGCAGACGAGAATTTCCTCTGTTGCAGACGAACTGGTATGAAAACACAAACCTTGCAATTAATTGATGAATGCTTGAGATTCATTTTGTCTGCTGACTTTTGGTTCGATACTTCTTCATTATTTTCATCAAATAATTAATGAATAATAAACGGGAGATATGTTTTTGAAAGTCACTTTTCGCGACAGAGAATAAAGTAACGAGTCTCCATTTGTTCTGATACTGAAAAAATCATTGCATAGCAGATCCAAGGGGTTTCCGAGGGTTGGAGCCTCTTTTCCCGGAAAAATATATAAATTTCGAACAGAATATTGGGGGAAAATTGACAAAAAATATAAACAAATCTACTGGAATCCTCTCTTTGCTGGAACCCCCTATATCTTCAGAGACAGGATCCGCTAAGGAAAAATGATGCTGTTCGCATTCAACTTATCAAAGCATCATATATTTTCTTAATTCAGTATTTCTTTTTTCAAAAGATTTTACAATTTCTATGTTCAAAACGTCAAAAGTAGGGTAATTTAACTATACTTATACAATCCATTTACCTAAACGAATTTTAATATATCATCCAATTATGCACGAGAGACAATGAAAATGATTGCTTAGAGCCAAACAATTCCAGGGATACTAAATGGTCTAAAGTAAAGCTATTTCCAATAGGTCTTGGGACAGGAAATATATCTCGTCTTTGTTTTCCTGCGTCATTTACCAATATATGTAACGACATTCTGATCCATATTTATTGCCAGCTTCATTTGTAAACATGGCTCGGATTATAGCCCTCTTTGTTGAGCTCTCTAAATAAAGACCCTTTTATGCAAAAAGACAACGGATTAAACTAATTTGAATTTTGATGTAATAAAGACAAGGGTTATGCAAGAAAAGTACAATTTAAATAATATGGTATACGTTCGGTTTAGTCTTCATTTCAATCAATGTATGACAGAACGTAGAGAGGCAAAATCTGAAGTGAAAAGTGTAACGGGTTTGGTAATGACATACCAAATTAAAACCAGAGTATGTGTGTATAAGATACGGATGCCCCCACTGACAGACTTATTGTAACAGATAAACAAGCCAACCAACATTAGAATGGCCCCGGGTCACACTAACTTTACACTATTGTCACTGAAACATAAAATATAGGTAACGGTTATCTAATGTTGTAAAAATTAAGAGGAAATACTTGATAAAGTTTTTTTGTTAAGAAGTGGGTCTAAAAGCCAAAAATTAAAAAAAAGCGCAAGAGAAATACCAACAAAGGTCACTCAAATGTAAATGCAGATCAAATCATTAAGCTTTCTAAGAATTTGGCAGTTCTTATTAAAGATATTATAATTTTAGATTACTAGTATCTTGAAACATTCATCAGACAAATTCATTAAAACCGACGGTAAGTTGCAATTGTGGATATTATATTTGGAAAAAAATTATGAACTTTAATATATATACACTTTTTATGCCCCACCACTAGGCGACGGGGGCATTCAGTTTAAATCTTGCCCGTCCGTCCGTACGTACGTCCGAAATTTTCGTCAAGGATTTCTCAGCTTGTGTAAGCAGGAATGATTTGATATTTGGTCTGAAGCTTTGGTATGATGAGTTTGTACCGTGTCTCCCCTTTTCAAGTCCGTTACTCATCTACTTCCTGTTTGTCGAAATATCTATATGGCGGGGGCATCCGTGTTCCATGGACACATTTTAAAAAATTTTGTTTGGACATACTTGGCTGTAATAGAGACATGAACGTTTGTTTCCCGGGATTTGTTGTCTATCCCTCATCTATGAGTAATAAGAAACATGGATCTAGCGTTGTTTACATCTATAGCAATGAATTCCGTCCAAACGGGTGCTAGGGGTCGTACCTGAATGTACTATGATATATTATTACCTTTATTCATAAATGCACATTTATGCCCAACTGGGCTGAAGGCATATAAACAAAACATATGACATAAAGTATATACAAACTATAAAACTATAACATTAGACAATACATACATGTAAAAGAATGGTATATAGTATGTTTAAATTTTGAATATATAAACTACACAGTTAAGAGTCCACTTTTCTCAGTTCTAGTGACTTTTTAATGAAATGAACAACAAACTGTGAAAGCATAGTTAAAGATAGTATTTTCTGTAATAATAAAGATTTATCAATATTTAAAATTTCTGGGTAATGATGACAGATTTTTTGTTTTAATTCAAGTTGTAATTTTTTATTGTTAGCTCATTGTTGCAGGCCTGTGGTGACTTCAGGATGAACAACAATTATATATAGCATTGTTTCATTGTTTAGTTTAAACGTATTTATTTTGCTCAAAAAGAATGCAAACAGGATAGGACACAAGTTAAGCTAACTTATGAAGTCTTCTCCCGATACAATATTTACAATAGTATTTGATTGATCGAGCATGCAGCAGTATAATATACTAATACAATGTATTTTAAGGATAATGTATAATATAAGTTGTTTGTATGTGTGTGATGTTCAGTTGGTCAGAAATAAATAAATGTCTAAACAATCATAAATCTTTCCGACTTTTTTATATATTCGTACACGATCTTGAAAATGTTTTCATTTTGTTCGTTTGAAAGGATTTGATTACCACAAGTTAAAAGATGAAGATCTATAACGAAATCACTTGGTAACCAATGAAGGCTTTGAATCAATGTATTTCGTATTTGAGTATAAATTGGACACTCTAAAAAATAATGGTATGAGTCCTCACGATCAGCTCCACATCTACATGATGGATTGGAAATTATATTGACTTTATATAAGTCGTAGTTAAGAAAAGAAGCACAACATCGAAGCTGTGTTAATATGATATTTAATTTGCGGGGGCCCGTTTCAAAATATTTTGGAACTAAACTAATAACGTTCTCTTTCTTTAATTCATGTTTAAACTTTGAAATAGAATCCGCGTTTCGAATAGATGGTTCTAATTTATTCCACTCACGAAAAGTAAACGGAATATATGAATTAGAAGTACAAGCTAATCTACAAAAGGGTAAAATAATGTCATCCCCATTACGCAAAGGATATATAGATGTACTCTGAATTTTAGGTGGCACCAAATTACACAAATACGATGGCGCATTATTATGTTGAATATTGTAAAACATTTGTAATCTTCTTCGTTTTCGTCTCTCAGACAAAGCTTCCCAACCCACTTCTTTGTAAACTAACTCTGAACTAGTAAATATTGGCAAACCAGTTACTATTCTGGCAGCTTCCAATTGAATTTGGTCTAATTTATTACAATTCCCAATCCCACAATTATCCCAAACTTCACAAGCATATTCAAAAATTGGTCGAATATATACTAAGTACAATTTCTCTAAATTTTTACGACAAAGTCTATATTTTAATTTTCGAAGAACATTTAAGTGTTTAGAAATACTTGAAATAATATTTTCAATATGTACATTCCATTTGGCATCACTGCTAAATGTTATCCCAAGATGCTTATGGCAATTTGTAATCGGAATATTTGTTCCATTTAATGTAAATTCAAGGTCCGGAATATCTATATTTGAAAATAACATAATTTCTGTTTTATCCGGATTAAAATACATGAGTTGTTTCACAGTGTACCGGTAATCGCATAGACATTAACTGTCTCTACTCCATATCCTTTCATTAGGAGTCAAGAATCGCAACGAAAACTCGGTCAGCAGAACTAAGAGACCCCTCCGCATAAAGATGGTGGATCGTGTTTTGACTGGAAATTTATGGTTTCAAGAGCACACTGGGTGTGGAAAAAAGACTTATCCGTCGTGGAAACGATAAAAAAAGAAAAATTATGCAAAATAAAATGATCGCCCCCTGGAAAATTGTCCTTTATCAGATTAAATTAACAGTAAATTTTGAAGCGAAGTTAACCAAGTACAACTTTAATTAAATTGAATGTTGAAATAAAGTGACATTATTTCCCCGGCTACAAATTGATGGAATGCACAAGAAATAAATTCAGACGTCATTCGAAATCTTTTTTCACTAAAACAAGAAACGTAGGGCTAATTACACTTTTTTGGGTGTTTGAAATAACACATTCTCGCCCACTGAGTGTTTATTACGTCATTTATCCCTCCAGAAAGACCAGTGATTGATGTTCCCACGAATTGTTACGCAATTCTGTTCTGCTACGTATAAAGAAGGGTAACTCTATCTGTTGTAAAATAAAAAAAAATCACAAGCCCTGGTAAATCACTATCAAACCGCGGAGGAGAAACCCTTCGGAGATTCATAAATGATCATAAATGTTTTCTATGGCTGGGTGCAAGTCTATGTGTATTTCTTCATATTGAAACAAGTACGTAATTCATTTAATTGTATTTTTTTTTTGATTAACCCATACACCACCCCATCAACAAAAAAAAAAAAAACTCTCAAAATCAAATAGTTTCTGACTTTGGCTGAATTTCCAGACATATGCTCTTCAACAACTGCAACAGCAATAAGACCATGGAACTGTCATATAGTTCCCTGATGGGACTGAAGTTTTATGCACATCTTCCCAATATCATTTTGTAAAAATCTGGCCTTATAAAATATAAAAAATGTGGGCTATCATAAATGAAGCTTTCGAACCAGACAGAGAAATCCTTTAACTTACCACAGATATTTTGTTGTAAACCTCGGTCAACTAACTTGGGCAATTCACTGAAAATTACTTATATTGTTTAAACCCTGAAATAAGAAGGTTGATTTGTAAATTTAGAATAAGTGATCATGTATTACAAATTGAATCTGGAAGATATAAGAACATCCCCAGAGAACAGCGTCTTTGTAACTTCTGTAACAAAATTGAAGATGAGGCACATTTTATATTAGAATGTACAACAAACCAAACTTTAAGACCTCAGTTCTTGTCAAATTTTAATTTTGAAACTGATGAAACTTCAACCTCAAAACTCAAAAAAATTCTAAACCCAGATACAAAAGAACAAGTACAATTGCTAGGCTCCTTTTTAAAACAGTCAATTGCACTGAGGACAGGGGTTAGTTGATTAGATTTGTTTATGTATTTGTGTACTTTATTAGTTTTGTAGCCATTAGCCCATAACTGGGCATAAAGTTGCTAATAAATTGAATTGAATTGAATTGAATTGAATTTAATCTGAAGATGGTAATATTTGTTAGTGTTAACATATTTTGTGTGCATGCATTATTTTCTTTAACTCTTTATTAAAAATCTTGGATAGCACCAGAACTGTGACCATTTGCTTCTAAAAGAATTGATTCCAAAATGTGTATTTGAATTCCAGAGCTCTCAGTGTCATCTCTATTGTGTCCACACACACTTAATTTTGCACTTTCAATATTGATTCAGGGTACACTGAGCGGGGGTATAACTGGCTGCCTTCAAAGGTCTCCTGTGAAACTGCAGTACCAATGGGAACCAAGCTTGGCCACAATGGTCCTTGGATGTGTACCCTGAATCAATATGGAAAGTGCAAAATTAAGTGTGTGTGGACACAATAGATATGTTGACACAGTTCAAGTGTGGACACAATACAAGCATTTACACATAGTTGCAGGAAAAATTAAGATGCAAATAAGTGAGAACAAAAACCACAAAGTCGGTTAACAGGTGATGATTCAATATGACCTAAAACTGGAGGCACAGTATGAACCCAATATGAAGCACCATACCAAACATCAAGTGGCTGTCATGAGTGGTTGCTGAGAAAAATGTGACGAAAAAGTCATAATTTTGAAAAAGCGAGTAAAAAAGGCACAAATTTGGTTAACAGGAAGAAATTATTCAATATGGCCAAAAAGGGGAGGTGCAGTATGGGACCC
The DNA here is from genome assembly GCA_002080025.1 of Modiolus philippinarum. Classification (NCBI taxonomy): domain Eukaryota; kingdom Metazoa; phylum Mollusca; class Bivalvia; order Mytilida; family Modiolidae; genus Modiolus; species Modiolus philippinarum. The sequence goes on along the minus strand of MJUU01046974.1, from coordinate 113,562 downwards.
CATACTGAAGCACTACACCAAATATCAAGTGGCTGTCTTGCATTGTTGCTGAGAAAAATTCAACGATAAAATCACAATTTTTTAAAATGAAAGGAAAAAGGCACAAAGTCGGCAAACAGGAAGTGGTGATTCCATATGGCCGAAAAGAGGAGGCGCAGTATAGGACCCAAAACTAAAGCACCATACCGGATATCAAGTGGCTGTCATGCATGGTTGCTGAGAAAAATGCGACAAAAAAGTCACAATTTTGAAACAAGTGTGGACCCAAATTGATGTCTCGCCCGTCCCTACTTGGTCGCAAAATAGATGTGAAAACTCTAACTGACTAATTCAGAAAACTTAACATGTTGGCTGACAAAAGCAATATAGCAAACTGTTATATATAACCAAAAACCAAAATGCCAAATATCAGTGACCTACCACTGATATAGATACTGGAGAACCAAACATGTTCACTAGACCGTGAAAATGAGGTCAAGGGCTAAAGCCAAATAGCAGGATGTCATGTTCCATCTAAGACAAACCCACATACCAAATATTATTGACCATATATTAATAGATACTTGAAAACTCAACATGCTCACTGAACCATAAAAATGAGGTCACAGACAAAAGCCATATAGCAGACTGTCATGTACTACCTAGGACCAACCTATATACCAAATATCATTGACCTATCACTTATAGTTACTGAGAAACTAAACTAAGCACAAAAACTTAAAATGTTCATTGGACCGTGAAACTGTGGTCACAGACAAAAGCTATATGTCAGACTGACATGTACTACTCAAGACCAACCTACATACCAAATATTATTGACCTACTACTTACAGTTATTGAGATATGGACTTAATCAGAGAAACTTAACGTGGTCACTAGACCGTGAAATTGAGGTCAAGGACAAAAGTCATATGCCAGACTGACATGCACTACTCAAGACCAACCTATATACCAAATATTAATGACCTTACACTTACAGTTATTGAGATATGGATCTAATCAGAGAAACTTAACATGGTCCATAGACCGTGAAATTGAAGTCAAGGACAAAAGTCATATGCAAGACTGACATGTACTACTCAAGACCAACCTATATACCATATATCATTGACCTACCACTTGCAGTTGTTGAGATATGGATCTAATCAGAGAAACTTAACGTGGTCACTGGACCGTGCAATGGAGGTCAAGGTCACCTGATTTTATGTCCGTCAGGTAGCACTTGATCAGTACTACCACTGGACCAAATATGATGTTCCTACATCAAAGGGTTTTCAAAATATCCTGTACATAGTAAAAGTTAACACCGTCGCCGTCGCCGTCATACTTTGAACGCCTATGTCTCGCTTTCCGCGGGCGAGACAAAAACGAGTAAAAAACGCACAAAGTCAATAACAGGAAGTAATGAAAAGGAGGGGAGGCGCAGTATGGGACCCAATACTGAAGCACCATACCAAATATCAAGTGGCTTGCTGAGAAAAATGCGACGAAAAAGTCACAATCTTTAAAATGAAAGTAAAAAGGCACAAAGCCGGTAAACAGGAAGTGGTGATTCCATATGACCGAAAAGGGGAGGCGCAGTATAGGACCCCATACTGAAGTACGATACCAAATATCCAGTGGCTGTCATGCATGGTTGCCGAGAAAAATGTGATTAAAAAAACAAAATTTTGAAAAAGAGAGTAAAGAACGCAGTAAATCGGTAAACAGGAAGTACTGATTCAATATGGCCGAAAAGGGGAGGCGAAGTATGGGATCCCATACTGAAGCACCATACCAAATATATATAGTATTTTGCAATTTATTACCATTTAAAAAGTCGGCATAACATTTTTCTCTAAACTGTTTACTTGATTTGCAAACTTTCAAATCATATGGCAAGCTGTTCAAAATTTGTGAGCCAGAATATAAAAAAAGTTTTTTTCAAAGACTTTGTATTTGATTTTGAAAAAGTTAGCATGTAGTTAATTTTGGAACGTAAACTTTATCCATTGCATAGTATTGATTAAAATTTCCCCAGGGACACACTGAAAGAAACCCCATCAAAATCTGATAAATAATAAATATTCTACAGCCAAATACTAGTATATCACATCCAATTTGCCTTTTTAAAAAAAAAAAGAAAGACAGGACCACAATAACCAAACCCAATCCGAGTCTGGACACAACTTTGTCATTGAAAAAGCAATATAATAAACTAGGGGTGGCTGTTTTAGCAAACTAAAACATATGTCTCCCCTTCATATAACTTTTTTTTTTTCAAAAGATAATATTAGAATATTCCAAATACATTAGGAGCAAAAGATATATCTTAAGTCTAAGTCAAAAGATGAAAAAGTTTTGGCCCTGAAAAAATCAAGTCATTTGACCTCAAGCTCAAAGGTCACAAGAAGGTCAATATGGTATGCGACACACCTTCTAATGATGCTACACCCACATATGCCAAATATCTCAAGTTTAGGTTAGAAGATGAAAAAAGTTCTGGCCATGACAAGCCAACAGCTAAAAATTCAGTAATTTGAACTCGAGGGCAAAGGCCAACAAGATCACATGAAAGTCACTTTGGTATGCAACACACCTTCTCATGATCATACACTCAAATATCTTTAGTCTAGGTTAGAAGATGAAAAAAATTCTGGCCCTGACAAGCCAACAGCTAAAAATTCAGTAATTTTAACTCGAGGGCAAAGGCCAAGGTCACATGAAAGTCACTATACTATGGGACACTTTTTATCATGATCAAATACCCACATGCCAATTATCTTTATTCTAGTTAGAAGATGAAAAAAGTTCTGGCCCTGACAAGCCAACAGCCAAAATTCATTAATTTGAACTCGAGGTCAAAGGTCAAAGTCACATGTAGGCCAATTTGGTATGTGACACAACTTTTCATGATAATTCAACCACATGCCAAATATCTGAAGTCTAGGTCAATAGGTGAAAAAGTCTGATCTGGGGACCCAATTTCAGTAATTTGACCTCAAGGTCATAGGTCCAGGTCACTATGGTACATGACACATGGTCTGATGATGATGCACCAACATGTCAAATATCTTCAGTCTAGGTTAAAAGATGAAAAAGCCCTGGCCAGCACAGGCCAATTTCAATAATTTGACCTCAAGGTCAAAGTCGATACAGGGTCTTATGGTGATGCACCGATATGCCAGATAACTTTAGTCTAGGTAAAAAAGATGAGAAAATTTTGCCATGGAACAAAACTATTTAGTAATTTGATCTCATGGTCAAAGGTCAAGGTCACATGAAGGTGACTATGGTACACCACACATTTTCTCATGATGATACACCTACATGCAAAATATCTTAAGTCTATGTCTAAAAATGAAAAAAATTCTGGCCAAGAGAGGCTAATTACAGAAATTTGACCTCAAGGTCAAAGGTCCAGGTCATATGAAGGTCACTATGGTAAGTGACAAATGGTCTCCATGAAGATGCACCTACATGCCAATTATCTTCAATCTAGGTCTAAATATGCAAAAGTTCTTGCCATGGAGCAAAAACTAATCTGTAATTTGACCTCAAAGTCAAAGATCAAGGTCAAATGAAGGTCACTATAATCATGACAAACCCTCTATGATAATACACCCTTTTGCCACATATCTTAAATCTAGGTCAAAAGATGAAAAAGTTCTGGATAGGACATGCATACAGCTAAAAATTTCAGTAATTTTACTTTCAGGTCAAAGGTCAAGGTCACAAGGTCATTTTGGTCCACCACACACCTCACAATGACACACCCATAAGATGAAAAAGTTAAGGCCCAGACAGGCCTACAGCTAAAAAATTCAGTAATTTGACCTTGAGGCCAAAGGTCAAGGTCACATGAAGAGCAGATCACTATGGTAAGCGAAACACCTTCTCATGATGATAAACCCATGTGCCAAATATCTTAAGTCTTAAGGTCAAAAGATAAAAAAAAAATTCTGGCCCGGACAGGCATACAGCTAAAAATTCAGTAATTTGACCTTGAGGTGAAAGGCCACTGTGGTACATGACACACTTCTCATGATGATATACCCACATTCCAAATATCAACGGTCTAGGTAAATAGACAAACTAAAGGCTCTCAAGAGCCTGTAGCTCACCTGGTCAAAAGCTAGCATAGACAATAACCTCTTTGATAAAGGGTCTCATTTTCTAGTGTGATAATAAACCCAGATGACATATGGTCCACTGTGTCAGAGGAGATGATCTTTGAATAACGTGTTTTCCCATAGGGTCCAATGTTAAACTAAGTTCCCCGCTGGTGGCCATCTAGGATCTGATTGGAACTTGCCGGACACATGTTTAAAAGGGAGCAACTAAGGACAGTTGTGACCAAGTATGGTTCCAATTGGCCAAGTAGTCTCAGAGGAGAAGATCTTTGAATGTGTTTTCCCATAGGGTCCTATGTTGAACTATGTTGTCTGCTTGTGGCCATCTTTGATCTGATAAGAACTTGCCTTACACATTTTTCAAACTTGTGGCCCAGTATGGTTCCAATTGGCCAAGTAGTCACAGAGGGGAAGTTTTCTCATAGGGTTCAATGTTACACTAAGTTCCCTGCCGGCAGCCATCTTAGATCTGATGGGGACTTGCCAGACACACTTTTCAAAGGGGACCAACTAAGGACAGCTGTTCCAATTGGCCAAGTAGTCTCAGAGAAGATTTTTGAATGTATTTTCCCATATGGTCCAATGTTGAACTATGTTGTCCGCTGCAGCAGCCATCTTAGATCTGATGGGAACTTGCTGGACACATTTTTCAAAGGGGACCAACTAAGGACAGTTGTGACCAAGTATGGTTCCAACTGGCCAGGTAGTCCCCTAGGGTCCAATTTTAAACTAAGTTCCCTGTTCGATGCCACAACTTCAATCATGAAGATGAAATGTATTCCTTGACATACTTAACATTTTTGCTTTAAATCTTAACCTCTATCTCAAATCTTAATTGAAATACAAGGCAAAATTTATCAAGTTACAAAAAATTTGGCCAATAAAGGACAATTACACCTCCATACCTATTCAGATTTTCTTCAAAAAATCTTAATGGGTTGAACATTTTTGCAGTTATAGTTTTTTTTTTTTGACGGAAAAATAAAAAATATTAAAATTTTGAAAATTTTGCAGGAAAAGAGCAATAACTGTAAGACGTTTTTCAGATTTTCTTCAAAAATGCAGACAGGTAGATCTTGTCATGCTGATCACTTTTACTCCATGTCAGATTTTTGATATCTGTTGATATCTGGTTTTTGAGTTACATGTATTTGCCAAAACAGCAATTTACACCTATTGGCTATTTTTAGTAATTGCAGCCATGTTGTTTGGTCCTTGGACAAATCGAACACAATTTTGAATCTAGATACCCTTGTAATGATTCAGACCAAATTTGGTTAAAATTGGTCTAGGGGTTTCTGAGAAGATCTTTGAAAAAGTTTACGACGGACAACAGACAGGCGCTGACGGACGCCAAGTGATGGCAACAGCTCACATAGCCTTTTAGGCCAGGTGAGCTAAAAAGTTATGGGCTAGACACGATTGTATGAGAAGAAGAAGAAGAAACAAATGGTAAAACAATATGTCTCCCTTTGTTGAAGGTAGACATAATAAGACCATGAAGACAAAGATCAAAGTCCTATGGTTCAGCACAATGCCTTTAAATGATATATCCACAAGCAAAATAATACTAGAGGCTCAGACACTGAGCCTGTATCGCTCACCTGACAAAATGCTGAAGCAGGGTTTTCAATGTTCTGCATGGTGGCCATGTTTTTTATGTGAATTTCCCATAGGGCCAAAATAAACTATGTTCTGTGCTGGTGGCCATGTTTTTTATTTGATCAGAATGAAATGAGCAATCTTTGTTAAGGACCTTCAGTACATCATTCTTGTAAAGTTTGGTTGAATTTGCTTCAGCAGTTTCAGAGCAGAAGAAGAAAATGTGAATTTTCCCATAGGGTCCAATGTTAAACCTAAGTTC
>MJUU01046974.1:81523-101492 GCA_002080025.1 Modiolus philippinarum | reverse complement strand
AATAAAAAGATAAACAGGAAGTGGTCATTCAATATGACCGAAAAGGGGAGACACAGTATAGGACCCCATAATAAAGCACCATACCAAATATCAAGTGGCTGTCATGTGTGGTTGCTGAGAAAAATGCGACAAAAATATGTGTGACGGACGGACGGACAGAGGTAAAACAGTATAACCCCCTCCTTCGAAGCGGGGGTATAATAACAATGCATACCCTGAATCCCTTTTAGGATTTATTTTGAATTCCCTCTGAATAAAGTAAAATGGCCTACAATGACATCTGCCCAAAAAGGGCCCTCCCTTCAAATATGGATATTTGTGACAGTAAAATCTTACAAGATCTTAAAGTACAGTGAGGTTATCTTTATTTCATTACAAATCCAACATTCTAATTAAAATGATTTCAAAATAGACGTTTGATATGTGACACTGCCACCGACTGCTGAAAATGTTCAAAGCGTTCTCTAGTTAGAGTACGACATGTGGACGGACGGACAGACGGACGGACGGACACCGGTATACCATAATACGTCCCGTCAAAGACGGGCATATAAAAACTGACAGAGAACAAAAAACCAATAAGATCTAAATAGAAAAGCCGAAATCAGCTAAGGACAGAGCTATGCAAGAGGGAGATACTCCTTAGTTTTGAACAAAATTTTGTTAAATTTAGATATTGCAAGTTTCCAGACAAAATTGGTTTTCGGGCCATAAAGATACATGTAGTATATCAATTTAATATTTCTTTTTATTTTTACATTGTTATGTGATGTATAAAGTCACATAATTACTGGTACTGATATCAAAGATATGCAAGTTGGACATTAAGCCTTTAAATATAACTCTATCATGAGATAAATATAAAATTTGTACCTTTCATCATGCATGTACTTAGGAGAAAACTACACTATATTTTAGGATCTCGAGGGTTAAATCGTTAATTTTACTGTCTTAATTGTGTTTTCTTTCAATGTTGAAACAGAGCTTGAAAACAAGGAAGAGATGTGATCCAAAAATCAAAAAGAAAGTCACTTTTAAATCCCCAATTTTTCAATACAGAGTCCTACAAAAAAAAAATAAAAAAATAAAAAGATAAACAGGAAGTGGTCATTCAATATGACCGAAAAGGGGAGACACAGTATAGGACCCCATAATAAAGCACCATACCAAATATCAAGTGGCTGTCATGTGTGGTTGCTGAGAAAAATGCGACAAAAATATGTGTGACGGACGGACGGACAGAGGTAAAACAGTATAACCCCCTCCTTCGAAGCGGGGGTATAATAACAATGCATACCCTGAATCCCTTTTAGGATTTATTTTGAATTCCCTCTGAATAAAGTAAAATGGCCTACAATGACATCTGCCCAAAAAGGGCCCTCCCTTCAAATATGGATATTTGTGACAGTAAAATCTTACAAGATCTTAAAGTACAGTGAGGTTATCTTTATTTCATTACAAATCCAACATTCTAATTAAAATGATTTCAAAATAGACGTTTGATATGTGACACTGCCACCGACTGCTATTTAATGCATGATGTAAAATTAGAATTTTTCAAACAAAAGTTTCCAAATATAAATGCCAAGTCAACTGTCTTGTTCACACCAGTTTGACATATAAAACCATTTCTGTTCAAACAATTTCCACGAAAATTACATTAGAATACATTTTGTTAAATGCAATTTCAAATCATAAATTTTTTTAAATTTTGTAACATGGAGTTTAAAATTACTGTCAATCATATCCTAAAACAATGCCATTCCTTGCATTGAATTTGATCGAAAACAAGAAAAAACCAAAACATGCTAATAAGTATCAAGTTTTGAATGTAATTGACATCATTATTATGCTTTCATTGGTTCCTTGGATGTTTCTGCCATCAAAGTTGGACTGTATTAAATTAAAAAAATCAAACTGGTTTTACAGAGTTGCTTGCCAAGTGTAATGTGTACTTCATTTAAGAATTCACATCAGTTATATAACCTGTCAATATCAGCAGCCATTTTCACATAAAAATCTTACAACACATATGGAAAATTGCTGTAAATATTATTATTAAGAAAATTTTGTGAACATGCAATAAATAATTTGGCAGCCATTTTCAGAAACATTCTTACAACTAGAATTAGTCACAAGTCCTTTATATTTTATACGGACTTACAACTAGCATTTTGAAAAAAAAACACAAAAATACAATATTAAAGCATTAATTTGCTTCATTGTAAAAATTCTCTAACTAAGTTATTAAGTGTCTTAATTAAGTATATCGTTTTTTAATTTTAAAAATTCTACAGTCAAATAAGACAAATATTGATACATGCAGTTTAAAAATAAATCTGTTCCATACCCTCACCATGTCAATTATCAAAAAAGACGCCAAGGAAAAATCATGCAATCGTTAAGAAAAAGAGGTAGGTACCACGTGAAAATCTTGGCAATCGGCACCCTCCACAGATTGCACGGTTTGATACAATCTGCGCTAACATCTTGCATTTCAGTATGCGCCCCGGCTCAGATTGCAAGTATTGGGGCTCAGATTTCAACTGATCCATCTGATTAGTATTTTACGTATACACATGCATTATGAAAATATACTTGAGAGAAGTTACACCGGCTGTTATCACTTGTCTGCCGATTTATGAAATGTGAGTGAAATAACACTTACCCGGCTTTTCTCTTGATTTTACCCTAAATACTTTTCACTGACTATAACCCTAACCCTTTCCCTTAATTTAACTCTAACCCTTTCCCTGACTATAACCCTAACCCTTTGCTAAAATATAATCCTAACCCTTTCCATGACTTCATCCCTTACACTTTCTCTGAATATAGCCTTAACCCTTTACATAATTTAAACCCTAACCTTTTCCAAAAATATAGCCTACAGGTGCTCTGTATGATGCAATATGCGTCCTTGAATATGCAATTTGTGCCTGAAATATGCAATCTGTGCCCCGAAATGTGCAATCTGCGCCCCTGGATGTGCAATCTACGCTCCGTTCCATGCAATCTGCGCCCAGACGCAATCCAGTATATTTCTTGCAGTTTGCGCTTTATGGGCACAGAATGCATAAAACTTCACGATCTGCGGAGGGCGCAAATTGACAGAAATCATACGTTTGATCTATATGAGAAAAATGCACCTGTGTACAAAATGATCCCATGATGGAATTAAACCATTATGACCTTGACCTTGGAGGTGACAATTTGAAAGTAATGTACATGTACACCAGTTATTACCTGGAAATCAAAAGACAATATTTTCATTTCAACCATTCTAACCACTCCAATTTTGATCCAATTTAGAAGGAGTGACCTAAAATTTCTACTTCTCCTGGTATGTATCATTTAAAATGTATATTATCATTAGTACAAACAGCTTCAAACAAGTCATGCAGATTGTACAAATCTCATGCAACATTCATTTTCAAACAAACACCGTAAAATAAGGCCCTAAATGTCCATTATCCTTTAATAGACATTTTTTCCAATGACTGATGTCGACAATGACTAGCCATATTAACAAAACAATCTCCTTTTTTACCTAGAAATACAATCAACATAAGTAAATTGTGAATCAAAATATTCATTTAGAATAGAATTTAAATGGCAGTTTTTTTTTTATTTGTCATACACATTACATATTATATTTATCTGTCTGTCTTAAGAACAAGAGGTTTTGTGAAACTCAGTAATAGGTCTTCCAAGAAAGACATGGGTCGCCTGTGAAATAACGCAAAAAAATATTCCAAGTTCCATCAAACAGGAAGTAGGTATTTGAGAGATATTATAGGTCCCCATGATGATATACTCTGTGGAATTTAAGAAGGCTTGGATATGTGGTTCCTGGGGAAAATGTGACTTAAATTCTCAAGAAGTGAAAAATATTCAAGTTCCATCAAACAAGAAGTGGGCATTTGAGAGAAGCAAAACTTTCTTACTTGGTAGAGGTCCCAGACTGCTACTCCATGCCAAATTACAGAAGGATGTGATATGTGGTTCTTGAGAAAAATGTGACAGAAATTTTCAAGAAATGAAAAGTGAAAAATATACTAAGTTTTGTCAAACAGGAAGTGGGCATTTGAGAGAAGCAAAACTCTCTCATTCAGTAGAGGTCCCCGTACTAATACTCCATGCTAAATTTAAGAAGGCTGGGATATGTGGTTCCTGAGAAAAATGTGACAAAAATTTTCAAGAAGTGAAAAATATTCAAGTTCCCTCAAACAGGAAGTTTGTATTCGAGAGATCCAAAACTCTCTCAAATGGTATAGGTCCCCATACTGACACTCCATGCCAAATTGCACAAGGCTGGGATATAATTATTATGTGGTTCCTGAGAAAAAAGTGACAGAAATTTTTGTGACGCCGCCAGTGCAAGACGATGGATATTGATCATATGTTTCCGCTGATCCCTATTTGTTGCCACTGACTCCTATATGTTGCCACTGATCTCTATAAGTTGCCACTGCATCAACACAGGATCATACAGTACAACCTTCATTTAGCTTCCTCCTTACTCAATATGAGCAGTAACACAGAGAAGGCAATTTAACATGATTTCACATTTTGAATGATGTATGGAATCTGGAAATGTTATACTTACACAGTTTATCATACTAATATTAAAACTAGTACCAATATTTAGATCAATTAATCTTATTTATACTTGTTGAAAAAATTATGTAGAAACATAGGGATTTTGACGCACCAGACAACTCCAACATGCCACAAGACATAAAAAGCTTAAATTCAAATCCACTTTCCTGTTGTTTTCAGCATCTTTATCACTTGAAAATCATTATGCAATTCACTTGAAAATCATTATGCAATAAACCAATGACTTTTTTCAGCAAGGGAAAGAAATTTCTGGTGCATGATTGTGAAAATCCCCAAAAAGAGGGACAGTTGGCAGGCATATACTGAATTAAAAATATGCCGTAATGAACTTGCAATGTTTGACAAAAAATAACCCAGATGTAGTCCATTTAAATGCAATAGGAATCAAAGACATTCATATTGATAACATGGTAAAAAATTAAGCACACAAGTCAGAAATTTTATCACTGTTTCATTTCAAGACGAAATATGAAGCCCTGCACATTGAAGTTTCATGAACCTAGTGAGTGAAACAAACAGTTGTGCATCGGGCAAATCTCAATTCTTTTTTTGGCATTTCAGCCCTTTTGCATCGTATTGGATATTACCATCCAAATGCCTACATGTTTTTAATTAAATATTCATCTGTTTTACAGCATCGGTTTCCTATTTTCAACAACTGTTCGGCTAATCAACTTTAACATCCAGAATGGCTGACCTGGATGCATAAACATATTTTTCAGGCCAACTAGAATCACTCCAGTTCTTTTTAGTTGCTGACAACTAGAAATGAAATATTGATAAAATTTCAAACTTCTGTGAATTGAGGTCCAGCTACCTTAATCCTGATATCTATCACTTATTTTCCAAGAGTTACCAAATAAATACAGATCAATATATGGGCATTTCCATATTGGCCAGGTTATCATTTTGAGACTTCCATATTGGACAGAGACAAAGATGAGGGCAAATATGGGTCGAGGGATGATAACCAGCCAATATCGAAATGCCAATGTATTAAACTGTTTATTACACACTTTCGATAACCTAATATGACCGGAAGTATTAGGTCCATATTTTCATACCCTGGGAAAATAAACATTTATTTTCCCTTGGTTTGTAAATAACCATTTATTTTCCCGGGGTATGAAAATATGGCATGCTTACTGCTCGTCATATTTAACAAACAAATCCTTTTTTTAACAAAATATATAATGAACTTAAGTATTTCAATAAGTTTGTGTTTCACCATCCTTTTAACTTAAACAACTGCAACTTTACTCCTATGTTCATAAAGCTTAATTTTCTCAAAAACAGAATTTTCTGGTCCAGTCATTCAGTAGCATTTGGCACAATATCCTTCTTCTTCCATTCCTAAGCATAAAATACTATCACAGATATTAATCAACAGAACTCCTCAGTCCCTTTTTAGCAGCTTGGTGTATATGGCTATCTAATTTATCTGTAATACAATAAAACAAGTCAATAATCAAAATATCAACTGTTGGAAAAGAAGGCCTAAGGGTACTATTTCTATTATTGTGAAGCTCTGATGAAATTGAATTTCAAAAGTTTATAGGTGACAACAGCAAAGACAAAATGCAAAGTGAAGAAATAGCTAACACTACCTTTCAGTCTGTTGTTTAGATGTTTGCATGGCTAATTCAGTTATCTTAATAGTAGAAACATTTGATAATTTTACACTGTTTACATGCATTTTTTACTTTTTTTTCATGTATCTTGCAGAAAATTCTATTTATCAGTAATTTGTATGAATTGCTTTTGATCTACAGAGACTGATAATCTCAGTATCACATAACTGGACATTATCACAAAATTATAAGGTCCTTGTGAAGGCGTCACGTGCCGGTTGCTATGCTGACATCATATTTTATACTGTTTGTCGTGTTCATACACGTAATACGTTGAATGAAGAATCCATGAAAATATTGCAATTAACAATATATTAATTTGCTAAAATAGTAATTTCAGCTTTTTTCCACTTAATATGCAGTTTTATTTATCATTTCGTGAATTACTGTAAAAGAAATGTAGGACATTTTGTTTTTTGATACAGAATTTATCAAGGCGTAACGCATAAAGCTCGCCCTAACAGGCTCACTTGATACTGGCCGTGATAAAGTCCGTATCAAAAACAAAATGTCCTATATTCCATATATAACGAGTGTCAACTCAATATTCAATCTTAGTGTGAAAACTTTTATACTCAATAATTTAAATGTTTGATGTGGGCTTTAAAAAGTGACGATTCTATGTCATTATCAGTTGATTGAGTGATTTTCATGAAATTTCTAATTTTAGAAGGTAACTCCAAATTTTTTTTATATTTCATCTGATCAAGATATACAAGCCTCTATAATAAACAACCAGAAGCTACAATGGCTTTTTGGCTATCATGTTATCTATGATGGAAGGGTTTTTTATGATTGACATGATCATGTGAGCTTTTTACTGATAATTACCAAAGTCATTTTAGATTTATAATTAGTTCTTAACATTTATCTTATAACAAAAATTGTAAATATAAAGAATTTTGTTTAAATAAGGTATCAACTTGATTTTTGAAACCCATAGGTAATCCCCACATAATCATCAGATTGCATATCCTCTTTGAACTGAACTTATATTTAACCCACTTTATTTGTAATGGTGATTATTGTCTATACTTGTATATAAGGTTAGCTTCACATATCAGATTAATTATAATGACAAATATGGACGATAATTACTTACATATTTTATGCTTTCCTTTTATGGGAAATTTAACGACTAGTTCTTGAGGGTTTTCACATATAAACACATATGGTGATATAGACTCTCCATCAGGAAACTGGAATAAAAATGAAAATAAATTCAAATGAGAGGTGACAAATCTGTTTTCTATACCTACAATGTAGAAAAATTAATTCATTGTATGCTCCAACAAAGTGACATGAACTTTTTTCTGACCCTTATTCTTGACAAACTAGAAACAGCTCATAGTATAAGAGAAAATTTAAAATATGGTTAAACACCAATTCCCAGGAACTATGACATTACTGCTTTCTGTACTCATAAAAAAGAATTATAACATGCCTGCTTTATGTACTCATTAGATAGGAAGGGTGACATGCCTGCATTATGTACTCATCTGACAGGAACTATGACATGGCCTGCATTATGTACTCATCTGACAGGAACTATGACAGGCCTGCATTATGTACTCATCTGATAAGAACTGTGACATGGCCTGCATTATGTACTCATATGTCAGGAACTATGACATGGCCTGCATTATGTACTCATCTGACAGGAACTATGACAGGCCTGCATTATGTACTCATCTGACAGGAATTATGACATGGCCTGCATTATGTACTCATTTGACAGGAACTTGGCCTGCATTATGTACTCATCTGACAGGACCTATGACATGGCCTGCATTATGTACTCATCTGACTGGAACTATGACAGGCCTGCATTATGTGCTCATCTGACAGGAACTATGACATGCCTGCATTATGTACTCATCTGACAGGAACTATGACATGGCCTGCATTATGTACTCATTTGACAGGAACTATGACATGCCTGCATTATGTACTCATCTGATAGGATCTATGACATGCCTGAATTATGTAATCATCCAAGAGGAACATTGGCATACTTAAATTATGTACTCATCAGACAAGAACTATGACATGATGCTTTATGCACTCATCAGACAGGAACTGACATGTCTGCTGAACAGTAATCTGTACAACTGGCAACATTTTGGTTTCTGTGCTCATTATAGAAAAATAGTGACATACCAGTTTTCTATAGTTGTCTCACACAAATAATTACCAGTTCTTATCCTACAGAAATTGTGACATACAGTCAAACTTCAATGGCTGGAACACCCAAAAATGAAAACAGTTCAAGCAAAGGGGGTGTTCTAGATATCGAGGTCGTGTAAAATTCGAACCAAAGGACCACAAAAAGGGTTGGAGGCATCCATGGTGTTCGAGTTATTGCAGTTAGAGCCATCGACGTTCTACTGTACTCATTCTTGAGATATGGTGAAAAACATGTTCTATGAGAAACAGAATTATATCCATTTTTGTACTTATATTAGAAATAGAAAAAACTTCTTTTCTGTGCTCATAATCAAGATATTTTCCATCATCCTTCATAAATGGTAAATTTCCTGTTTTCTGCACTTATCCGGGAAATATGATGAATATTTGTTTCAGTACTTATCCTGCAAAAATGGCTAAATACTTGTTTTGTATACTCTAGATCATCCTGGAGAAACTGTGACATACATGTTTCTGTTTTCTGTACTCACAATAGAGAAAAGGTGACATCTATATTTGGAACTCAGTGTAGATAAAATGCTGACATACCTGTTTCTCACCATAGAGAAATAATAACTTACCCATTTTCTGTACTCACCTCAGAGAAAAGGTGACATTTTTTTTTCTGTACTCACCATTGATAAATGAAAACTAACCTGTTTTCTGTACTCATCCTGAGGTAGACAATCAACAAGATCAACACAACCTAATAAACATGCTACAGGGTAATGGGTAGGGAATGTCAGTTTCTGATCTGAAAGCAAACATTGTTAAAATTCAAATTAATAACCACATTTATGATTAGGTAACCTTTTTAAAAATATTGGAATGATATTGATCAACAACCTACCAAAATAGACATATTTCCTTTCATGATAGCAGAGGACTTTTTATTTTCTGGTTGGTATGGATTGGGTACAAAGAATTACAGAAATATACTGCCAAATCCATACTATGGCATCAAGGTTTCAGTAAAAAATGTATGTTAATCCCCTTGATTACTCCATGAGACAGAAGCTCTTAATGGGTCTCTAGAAGTCATGCCTTTTGTTCTGCCCTTTCTGCATCTTTCCTTTCAAACGTCAACCTCTCGGAGCACCTTATTTGATACATCCACACAGATGAATGTCACATTGCTGATTTTTTTACTTTTGTTCACATTCATGTTCCATATTTGCTTTCCCTTATTATTTCTATAATTACTTTTCCTGCCACATCTACACTGCATTTTTATTTGTCAAATAATTTCTGTCAAATTTCATTTGAATAACAAATTTAGTTTATAAAATAACTGGAATAAAGGCATGAATTGTTATTCCAATATTCTATTATATGACATTCTGTAAATAAATTTACTCAATGGTCTTTGACCAGTATTGACCAGTATTGACCACTTGAGGGAGTATTGACCAGGGCGGTTAAAACCACCGGTAAAACCAGGGGCAGTTTTAACAGACCAACCTTAACAAAAAGACAATAAACCTGCTAAAACCCTGCTCATCTGTGACATTGAAATTAAATATCCTAAAAGTATACAACATTTACATGTACATGTATAACATGTTTACTGTTAGTCTTGGTAAAGATTGTTTATTTTTTGTCACCTTTAAGTAAGAATCTATACTGCTGTTCCACGTCTACAGTTTCCTGTGGAGTGGGTGATTTGGCTGTGGCTGCTATCCACAATCGTCCTCGATGGGGTGTATACCATGATCTACCTTCATGTCTGAAAAATACAAAAAAAAATGCATTTGCATCTAAAGAAAATGAAAGACTTAACTTGGAATGTACACACTGACAGTGCTTAATTTTCCTGAAATTTACATTGTCCCCTCGATTATGCCCCTTACAATTGCATCAAGTTTCAAGATAACAACTTTTTGGCTTGAATATAACTATACCATGTATTTCTTTGTGCAAGCTGAACGATCCCATATTTTTTTTTTCTCTTTTACTGTAAATTCATAATTTATCATATTGTGTATAAATATGTTATCATTAAGTTTGTATCAATTTGCAATGTTGATCTCCTGCAGCTGACATAGAAAATTCATGATAGCATTTTAAAATATTCCCCCAAAAAAATTACAGCGTTAAAAAATTTGCAATATTCCAATCATTTCTTTAAGAAAATGTTTTTTTTTTAAATGCTGCATTCTCTGCATTAGATTTTTTATGTATCAATTTTTATTGTCAACAGAGTATTGTTGTATATAAATGTCATCTCTGAAAACTTTGTCTATATTTTTTGGGGGTAGAGAGATGGGGAGGCTTTATAGGCATCTAAGAAAGTATCACAAAATCAAAAGTGTTCAAAATTGCATATGTTGTAAATAAACAAACTTACATTTTAATACCTTTTACTAACAACAAGGCCCACGGTTGATGCATGCTGAGACAATGACCTTCATCTGACATCAGTAACAATTCTCTATCTTGTATCCGTGATGACGGTTTTTTCTTGTTTGGTCCCCATACATTTGAAGGAGAATTTTTACCACTTGTATCTTTGTCTATGAACTACAAAATACACTTATCTTTAAAAACTGTAATTCTTATTTCTGTCATTTGAGACGAGTCAGCACCTATTTTATGTCATGTGAGATACATTGTATTCCTAATTCATCTCATTGGGGAGATACAAATTTCAAGAGAGCAAACATTATATTATTCAGGTTACAGACAGGATATAATGTATATAGAGCGAGTTTCGCCTCAGGAAATATAACTAAACATCCAGGGTATGTCACGCTATTTACCCTGTCTTTAATCTGAATTACTTTTATATTCTGGTGAACAGCCCTTGGGAATCGAAATCTGCTAAAAAAGTAACTCTTCTCGATTTTGCCATGTTGTTTTCATGTAATGGCGTTTGTCAATTTCCATGACAACTTACATTACCTGGCAGTTTTCTGATTATATGTTGACATTCAAGAAATTTTGTCCAATCAAAAGCAGGCTTACATCCGTGAACTGGAATATATTATGATGTCATTGATGTCATGACTTACGTCAACCACAGTATTATGGTACAGAGATCATAGTTTTTGCTATGAGTGTAAGAAAAATGATAAAACACCATTGATGCAATATTCAGAAATCTTGGACACTCTCTAATAAAATTTCGGCCTAATTTTACTTTAGGAAACTTGTCCTTGTAAGGTTAACTGCATTCCAAAACAACCTAAACTTAACCAAATTCTACTGTGGTAAGTGTGATAAAATTGCCTCCCTTAAGTTGCGGGTCCTCTAAAGAAAAAAAAAGCCAAAATTTCCATAGTTCTCCCACTTAGTGTCTGAGATTTCTTGATATAGCATTTTTACCATTGCTTAATTCTATATTTCTTATTTTTTATCTAAAGTATAGCTAAAAAACCAACAGATAGATCATTTATTTTTAAGTATCAAATTTCATGTTTTTGGAGGTTTTTCTATGTGTACTAGTTTGAATCATTTGACTTAATCCAGTGAGGTCTTAAATAGATAAAAAAAAAACATGTACCTCTTTCAGTCATTGATGGGCATAACCTGAAATAAATGTCATCTGATCTATGATTTAAACTGGTACACATAGAATTATAACACAAGCAAAGAATAATGTTACATGTCAGCAAATCCTACCTGTGGTGCGTGTTGTTTGATATTTGGATTCACAATCCCAGAAATTGCATCAAAATCTTCCTCCTTATGAACAAATTCCTGTTTTTTAGGTTTAGCACCATAATGTATTTGTTGTACAACATCATCATTTACATCGTACATATTAACATTACTGTCCTCTTCTAGCACTTGTCGACCGGCAAAATCTAAAGTAATTTTTCTGTCTTTTCTTGAAGCAAATCGTTTTGAACGTAATTCCTCTTCTCGTTTCCGTAACGTTTCCCTTTCCTTTTGACTTAGCCATCGATTACTGTCCGTTGAAAAATAATCAGATTCATCGTCTATCACTTGGGTTCTTCTTGCACTATAAGGAGATATTAAGAAAGCACAGTTAAGATACAGAACAACATACTTCTTTGAAAAAAATAAACCATATGCATTATACACCTGTAATAGTCATTCTTCTACCATTAATCCTCAATACAATATAAATTGTATGTTCAGAGTACTTTAATTTATGTCTGGTCTTATTGGGATTCACATTACTGGTGACTGTTTTTATTCTATGAAGAGTTTGATTTCTTGCTTTTGTGCTTTGTTTATCATGAACTTGTTGGAAGACTTTTCCTGCTTTGAATATTTCTTTTCTGATAAGGAAAATTTTTTTCCAAGGATTTTTTATGCTCTGATTATCCCTTTTCCTAGTTAAGTCCACATTTTATATTTCTGTTTGGAATACCCTTTTCTCTAATTTCTGTCTTGTTTCATGTTTTGTGATTGGTGTGGGGAATACATTTCTACTTTCAAGATAGAAGGCTGTTGTCAGTCAATAATTGGTTGAAATTCAATTATGACATCAAATATGTTTGCTTTCTTCTGACTTAACCCTTGTGATTGAATGAAAAAAGACGACTTTGTCTGATAACATCGTGCTAAAAGATCACAATTATTTGGGATCAACAGAAAAGTGGGGTCATGTGCCTTTGTCAAGTATCAATTTGAAAATCATGAGAAATATATTTCACAACTCTATCTCATACTTTTGTGGTTAAATTTTCAAATAATATAAAATGCTCATTTAGCTTCACATTTAAAATTTGAAAATTTAATTATCTGTAGTGGAGAAATGTCATTTTTCACTCAATACAGTTGTAATAAAGGGCTACGCAGAGCGCAGCATGATAAGACCGCAGCATGTCGTCCACTGAAATTTGAAAAAGTGTAATTTATAGCAGGTATGGACATAGGAAAGAGCGTGACACAATAATTAGATAGACACAATAAGGCTGGACACAAACTAGGGAAAATAAAAATTAGCCCTTATGACTCCTTATGATTCCTCTTTGACCCTTTATATCTCGGAAACGGTAAGAGCTACGCCCAATCCATTGACATACTGCTGAAAGCTTATATCAAGAGGAATCCAAATCCCATCAAAATCTGATCAAAAATAAAATTGCATATTATTTTGAAAACAAGATGTGTATATGCCCCCAGATTCCGATTTTTACCCCTTTTTGACGCCTATGACCTTGACCTTTGACCTTTGACCTAATTTTTTTTTTGCATATTTATGTTCCTCTTGACTAGACCTATACACTTGCCAAGTATCAGAAGTCTACCTTATAAAGTTCAAATGTTATAGCCAAGGTTAAAGTTTCGATGCACAGACAAACAGACAGACAGACAGACAGGACAAAAACAATATGCCCCCGATCCTCGATCTGGGGGCATAAAAATGCAATTTTGGCCCCTTAGACCCCTTATAGCTAAGAAACAGTAAGACCCATGCCAAATCAATTGACATAACACTGACAGCTTATATCAAGAGGAATCCAAAGAAAAAAATCCCATCAAAACACAATGAAAAATAAAAATTTTAGGTAACCCTTATAGCTCGGAAATGGTAAAAAGCTAAGCCAAATCAGTTGACACAATACTGAAAGCTTGTATAGAGAGGAATCCAAAGAAAAAAATCCCATCGAAATCCGACGAAAAATAAAAATTTCAGGCAATCTGCAAATTTGCAGTTGTGGCCCCTTTGAACCCTTATAACTCGGAAACGGTAAGAACTATGACAAATCCGTTGATATATTGCTGAAAGCTTACATCAAGAGGAATCCAAAGAAAAAAATCCCATCGAAATCCGATGAAAAATAAAATTTTTAGGTTATCTGTAAATTTACGATTTTGGCCCCCTGTGGCCCCTCATAGCTCGGAAACGGTAAGAGCTACACCAAATCCGTTGACATACTACTGAAAACTTACATCAAGAGGAATCAAAAGAAAAAATCCCATCGAAATCCGATGAAAAATAAACATTTTAGGTTTATCTGTTAATTTACGATTTTGGCCCCCTTCGGCCCCTCATAGCTGGATAAGGAAACAAGTTACCAAAAATCTAATAGTTGAGCACTATGATAATTTTTCATATGTAATCCTTTGGAAAAAATTGCATCAAAATCGTACTAAAAATTAAAAAAATGAAATTTTTGAAATTCGCCCCTTTTGGGCCACATTTATCTTGTGAATGGTACATGCCACGTGAAATCCGTTAGAACCCTAGATTTGAAATTTTCTAAGGAGTTTACTGAAAGAAACCCCATCAAAATCCGATAAATAATAAAGATTCTACAGTCAAATATGTGAAAAGAACCAATTTAACCCCTTTTGGCCCCTTTTTCTAAAACGGACGGGCCTGGAACATAAAATTATAGCCAGGGCTAAAGCATGTGCCAAGAAACATCATACTAAAATTTGAAAATGATCCGTTCACTGGAACCAAAGTTATGCTGTCCACAGACACAAAAATACCCAATTTTACTCCTTTTTGGCCCATGTTTCTGAAACAGGTGGGGCCACAAACCCGAAATTAAGACCTGGGATTGCCATCATGCCAAGAAACCACATACTGAAATTTGAAGATGATCCGTCCACTAGCAACAAAGTTATGCTGGCCACAGACGCAGACGACTGCGCCATACCATAATACAACCGCAAAATTTTTGCGGTCGTATAAAAACTTAATTTCTTTGAATTTCTTTGTGTTATCTTGTCATAGTTCCAAAAATATGTGTATTATGATACATTAATTTGGAATTAAGTTGTTTCCTAAAGAAAATGCAGACTGTTTTGAAACTATGCTAGGAGGACCCTAAAGGAATAGTTTCAAAACAGTCTGCATTTTATTTGTTTGGAATATTTACCAGAAAATTACCATAAAGTGGCTAATTTTCTGTTAGGTGTTAAATTATCTTTGCTACTTTCGCTGAAAGAATAAGTCTGCAAAAAATAATTCCTCTCAAAAATATTCTTATATCTTAATGGTAACCTTTAATGGCTTTAAAATGCGAAATCAAAGAATTATGAACAGGTTTTGACCTACAACATGTACATTTAGTGAATTTAAATCCAGGGGAAAATTAACAGCTTTACAGTCAAACATTCTTGAATACAACAATCATGGCAGGCATGAATATACATACCTTGTTTTATCATAATCCAACAACTTTTCTTTATGTTTTACTGCCTTTTCATATCCTTCACTAATTTTACTAGAAGCACTTGGCAAGTAGTCTTTTTTATCACTTATATAATCTGTTCTGTCAGCATCCTTCATTAACCTGTGTCGTAACTGTTCACTTTTCTTTGAACCCCTAGACAACACTTCCATTTCTTCTGGTGTACCAACCTTCAACACCAAGCAAAAGCATAAAAATTCCAACATAAGGTCAATACTTTAATACTGCATTTGGAGTCAATGGTCATTGACCAAAAATAAGTTCTTAATTTTTTTTTAATTCTAAAAAATAAGAATCAAGATTTTTCTTTACTCATCAATATAAAGCACAAAATTATAGTAAATGAGGCTTAATCACACAGTGTATCCAAACAAAGATGTCACGGAGCATATTGCTCTGTTGTTATAGGCATATCAGTAAAGAATCAGGTTAGATAACTCTCCGGATAAAAATCTGTGACCTTTTGTTTGAATTGATATTTTATTGTGAAATAATGTAATTAAATGTTTGATATAGGTAAAATATTTAATTTAGGAATGTAAACATTCTTTCTGCACAATGTTTGTTTATTTAATATTTGGATATAAAAAATGCCAGATTTTTAAAAATTTCATATGATGGTAAATTTCCATAAAACCGCATTTTCAGTAGGTTAACTTGGGAACCCACTAAAACCCATCCAGCATATGGAAGATTTATGCTTCACATATCTGCAGTGCAAATTTCATTACAATCGGACCTATGGAATTTTTTGGCTTTACTGTTAAAAATGTAAATTTTTGTAGTTTTTGCGCGTGGTTTTTTTATTTTGACTCGAGTTATGTTCCTTTGGCCACAAATCTTTAGTTTTTCCCACTTTGAATGTGCTGCCATCTGGCGTTAATTGATATACCTATGTTGTATCATGGGTTTTTCTTTGATGTAAAAATAAAATTCACATCAGACAAACAAAGGTCTGCGTTATTCATGACCCATGGCATCTTTTTCGGGATACCAAGTAATTATTGCTCAAAATTTTAATGTAGTGTATTTACATAGGAAAAATGAAAGGATATGAAGTGAATGTACATGTGACAAAAATGCACACGATACATAGAAAACTCCAGTTTATCAAGGACAGGGCTTTTATTGATGTCGCATGAGGGTCTTCAACATGCATTCTGATTTACGGATGTAAACCGTGTTTGATTAGATACCATTCCCTGATTTAGGTCAAATATTTATAATAATGTATTCAATTAAAAAAAAACTTGCTACTAAGGTTTTGTGTCAGTAATTGTAGATTAAGTCGCCAAATTGCTCATTTTAGTTTGCCTTTTTGTATTTCCTCCTATGAGGCTGCTTTGAAGGCACGACTAAAACTTATCATGGCTTCACTATGATTTCATGTCATGTTAAGGATTTATATGCTTATTCACCGTGTATCATCTGTACACAGGATATCTGTACTAGGACTGGTTTTCGTTTCAATTTCAATGAAATCTGCCATTAGTGTACGTAGGTGTAAGCCAGTGTATAGCTACTAAGTAGGTATAAACTGGATCCACTTACACTAATGGTAACCATCATTGAAATTTAAACGAAAACCAGTCTTGGTACCTATATCCTGTGTACGGATGATACCCAGTGTTATTGAACAGAGGACAAAGGTTGGTAAGATATTTAGTTCCAACCATGATACTTAATTGTTCAAGTAAAGGTACATTTTCATGTATACTCAATGTTTAAAATATCTTCACTTTTAATAGCTTGAATTTGTTGTCAGAACAGAAAAGTTTTAATATAGTTATTGTATTTGTTAACAAGGTTTATATGCATAGTCATTTATGAATTGTTGTATTTACAATGGTTTACACATGATTTAGAAAAAAGAAGGGAAATGGAAATGTGTCAAAGAGACAACGACCCAAAGGGGAGTAATAACAACTCAGAGCCGACATAAGATCTTCAATGAATGGTGAGGAAACCCGTTCTCTTTATTTATTCAGAGCTTGGGTTACATATGATTTCTGTTATGAAAGTATGGTTTACACAGTTTGAATTACATTTGATTTCAGTTTCTCAGAGTTTGAATTACACATTTTCAGTTTATACATAGTTTGGTTTTACACAGTGTTTGGTTAACACATGATTATGACGTGAAATCAGTTTGGTTTTGACATGTTTCACTGCATATATGATTATTTTACAACTTTTAATTCATCATTACAGCTCTGAACTGCAATAAATAACAACAAGACTTAGATATGAATGGTTAAAATAAATTTGGTATAATGTACCTTTTGTTTTTTGTTTCTTTCAATTATCAGCATTGCATGTCACTGCTTACAGAATTATGTGTGATCCAAAATATGTGTTTTATTCTCTTGTTTAATCCAATTTCTTTTTTTTTCTGTTGAACTAATAAAATCAGAGTCAAAATAAGTGTATTTTTAACCAAAATGTCATATTTAATATAACATTTAAATTACCAAATTCCCACAGAAAAGGCATGGTCCTGATCCCTCCTGCTCACAAACAATTCTACCACATCTTGTACAGTTGTTTATTAACTTATGTTTGGCAGCCTGGCATTCACATACATGTCTACCTATAAAACACAAATACACATACATGTCTACGTGTAAAACACAAATGAACATTTACTTATATGTCTACATGTGAAGCACAAATGCACATACATGTCTACCTGTAAAATACAAATGTAAATACAGGTCTTCCTGCAAAACACAACTACACATACATGTCTACCTTTAAAACAAAAATACACATACAGATCTCCTTATCAAGCATAAATGTACAAACATTTCTACATGTAAAACACAAATGTACATTCTTTTTCATGTCTACCTGTGAAACACCTACATGTCTACCTGTAAAGTGTAACAGGGTATTTATTCTGTCAGTATATTCCTTCCTTTTGGATAAAATGCACTAGTGTAGAATATCCACAACATCTCGTTAACCAATCACAATGAAGTACTGACCGTGACAGAATAAACACCAAGGTAGAAATACAATAGGTTGTTTATATATCCGGAAATTCTGCACGCCGGAAAGTAAGTACGCTTACATAAAGCACTAATGTACAAACATGTCTACCTGTAAAACACAAATACGCATACATATTTACCTGTAAAACACAAATGTACATTCCCCTACATGTCTACATGTGAAACACAGATGAACATTTACCTAGATGTCTACCTTGTAAAGTACAAATGTACATACATGACTACCTGTGAAACACAAATACACATACATGTACATGTCTACCTATAAAACACAAATGTACATACATGTCTACCTGTAAAACACACAAATACACATACATGTCTACCTGTAAAACACACAAATGTACATACATGGCTACCCGTTAACTTAAAATGTACATTCACATAAATGTCTACCTGTAAAACACAAATGTACATACATGTCTACCTGTGAAACACACAAATACACAAACATGTCAATGTCTACCTAAAAAACACAAATGTACATACATGTCTACCTATAAAACACAAATACACATACATGTCTACCTGTAAAACACAAATTTACACACAGGTCTACCTAAAAAACACAAAAACACATACATGTTTATGTTTATCTATAAAACACAAATGTACCTACATGTCTACCTGTAAAGCACAAATGTACATACAGTGCTACATGTGAAACACAAATACACGTACATGTACATGTCTACCTATAAAACACAAATACACATGCATATGAAATAGAAGGGAAATGGGGTAAATGTCAAGGAGACAACATCCCATTTCAAGATTAAAACAACCTAAAACAAAGCATCTAGGGGTCACCGTACGGTCTTCAACACAGCAAGTAACCTCACACCATATAGCAAGCCCTAAACGGCCCAAAAGGTAAAAAGTAAATAAATCAATGGAAACAAACCACATCCAATAACTTGAATATCAAGAAACTAAAATTTTATAAGAGAAAGGATAAGCCAATGACCAACATATTCCAGACTTGGGACAGGCCCAAAAATTGCAGTGGGGTCAACCTTGTTTTTTTTTATCCAAACCCTCCCCTATGTGTGGTGAATGGCTAAAAATACACAAAAAGACTCATAGTAAAAATCAAACATGGAAAAAGTCCAACTTATCAAGACAAGTACCTTTACAATGAAGTACATAAAACATGAAGACAATACACACGAGTACTGTCCTGACAAATGCTTGCAGTTATTGACAGCTAGCTAAGGACATAATTTCCGTTGACTATGATATCAAGCCTTCTTACATATGAATTTCAATTGAAATACTTCTAAATAGATTTCGAATGATAACATCATCAATTATGAAGGAGGAACATGATATTGTGCAAGGCTAAATACTGCCAATATGAAAAATATGTATATATTTTATGAAAGAATATGGAGTA
>MJUU01046974.1:47996-61458 GCA_002080025.1 Modiolus philippinarum | reverse complement strand
GAGGAGCCCCGTTGAAGTGGCATCTAATTGCCTGAAAGTTTTATTATAAATGTTCTAAAATTATATTTCATGTTATAAGAGCAATAAAGCATTTTTACCGAATTAGTTCCCAGATAAGACGTAATTCCAAATTTCACATTTTCGATTAAATACTCCTGTTTGACATTGATATTGTAATTTACCATTTCATTACCTAGTCTCCTGCCCCAAATAGAGTACCGATTTACAATTTTGTGTGCATTACAGTGGAAGTATTAAGGAGTAAACGATTGATTGATTAGAGCTTTTCGTCCAGTGAACAATATTCCAGCTATATCAGGACGAGAACAAGTTAAATTATTAAAGAAATTATAAATAAAAGAAGAAAGATATAAAAGTGGAAGGAAGTGGAAGGAACAACTTTTGCAACGAGTTTTGAATGTCATTGGAAAATGGGAGAAATGGATAGGGGAAGGAAATTTAGCCTTCTACACGACCCCCAGTTGATCTGCTCTTGTAGGAGAAATATAGAAGGGGTCCTTATACTGCATTGGGCGCGGCATTCGTCTACAATGGTTGGCGGTCGGGCTTTTCTGTATTATGACCCGACTGGCTATCCGCATAGATAGGGCATTCCGCTATCAATTACGTGGGAACGCACTCAACAGCTCTGTAGACGGAGCATCTGAAAACTGTTGGGCGATTCAGATGCCGGAAGGAGTAAACGATTATGATAAATCTCGTGTAAATATCCTTTTATGGGGAAAAGCACACTGCAAATAACCAAATGCACAGCGTACCAGCAGATATTGCTGGGGAAAAGCATATATGCTTTGGAGGAGAGTTTTTGACAATTTTTGCATGGTTGTCTGGAGAAAAGTAAGTTTGCACATTATTCAAACGCAATAATGCTATATACCACGGAACCCAGCAATGAATAGGCTACACGATGGTTAACAGAATAAAGATCCACAAACTATAGTTTCTTCGAACACTTCGACATAATTTCAAACTTTCAGGTGAAAAGCGATATTTTCTAAAATTTTACCTTTCCAACATGCATTATGTCGAAATGTTCGGAGAAACAATAGTGTGTAGACCTTTATTCTTTTGACCATCGTGTAGCCTATTCATTGCTTGGTTCCGTGGTATATAGCATTAATACATTATTGCGTTTGAATAATGTGCAAACTTACCTCCATGCAAAAATTGTCACCCCCCTAAGCATATATGCTTTCCCCCCGCAATAACTGCTGGTACGCTGTGTAATGGGTTTTGTTTTTTTAATCTTAAAACATCTTGTTTTAAAATTTTCATATGTATCGAGTTTTCCTCAAGGATCAGAAATCAATTTTTGGATACCGTAATAAGCTCAACCGGAATCCAACACAATTGTATGTAGTATTTTGTACACATGACAAAAACTCGCCAGTTTTGTCTACGTTTAAGAAATAATTCACAGGAGCGTGAATATATTGCGATTTTACCACGAGTTGGCCCTTTATGGCAAATATTTTACCCCGAGCGTACGCGAGGGGTAAAATATAGGCATAAAGGGCAAACCCGTGGTAAAAATCAGCATATATTCACACTCCCGTGAATTATTTCGATTCTATTATGACACTTACAGGGTACAGAAGAAATTAATTCGTCTTTGTATTCATGGGTGAAACAGCCATTTTACCCCGTAAAGTATGAAGTTTTGTTCTATGACGCTGCAAAAACTGTCGTCAAACTGTCTATGACGTTATCACAGGTACCGTCGATTGTCATGACAATACCCACGAATATATGCGGATTTTACCACGGTTATGGACACAAGACTATTAAAGGACGTCATATTAGAATATACGTTTTTCCTTCAGAACAATGCCGATCGACGTGCAGTACACAAACATTACCTAAGGCAACAAGTTTTGACATCAAATAATGGGAGAATGGGTAGGGGCAGGAAATTTTGACGTTTTTTCCACACTCGGCGAGTCTATTGTTAGATCGAGAAATAAAGAAATCTTTTTACTGCGCTTGGCGTTTCTCTACAGCTTGTCAACAATTGTTAGAGGACAGGCTTTGGATCTTATGATCTGACTACTCCGCATAGATAAAGCATTTTTCATATCATTGCTACCGAGCACGCACCCGGCAGCTTTGTAGACAAATCCCTTGAAAACGATCCAGGAGTAGGGTCAATCCATATGAGCAGAATATCCAATAAAGTGTGACTTTTTGTTCTCATTCCATTTATTCAGTTGGTACTGAGTTTATGTTATTGCTTGATAGTATTATAACAGTCTATTCAGGCATAGATTGTGTCTGTCCCATATCATGTTATAAATGCAATAAAACAATTTCAGTACCACATGATTTCTTAGCTATTCGATAAATTACTCCTTCCTGCCAGTGATATTGCAATTTACCATCTGACCACCTTGTCATGTATTGATGTACAATTTTTAATCTCACGCACAGATTCTGCTCTTGGCAAAGCATTATGCTAATAACCCAAGTTTTTTTGTTTTGCTTTCAATCTTTAGCATATTATTTTTTTTTTTAGATATTCATATGCCTCAAGTTTTTTCTTCAGTGAATAGAAATCGATTTTCGGACAAATAAAATAAACCTGATTCAACACATTTGTGTGCAGCATTTTTTTTCACATTACAAGAAAAGTCATCTGTAGTACCTTTTCCCTTCAGAAAATGACGACATGGTCACTGCATGACATTTTATACACCAACGGGGCAACGAGTTTTGATTGCCAGTGGAAAAGGAGAGAAATGGGTAGGGGCAGGAAATTTTGGATTTTATTTGTCACCCAGTTGGTCTGTTCTTTGATCGAGGAATAAAGAAGGGATCTTTTATCTGCATCCCGGGAGCCGGGCCTTTCTTTACAGTTAAGAAAAACCAAGGGATAACTGTAAACACATACAACGGCCGAAAATTACTATCACAGACCACAATACAAATCACAACGTGGCAACTATGAAAATACGGTCATTGCCAATGTCTTCTGATTCTAGTAAAAAAGAAATTAAACACCACAATCATGTGGAATTGTTTTACCAAGTCTAAACTGCAGTTGCGACAAAAGGGATCAAAATACATCCCCTGAAAAACAGATTTGGGATTTGAGCAGAATTGTCCGAATTATGATGAGTCTAATAAACACGTTATAAGTGCAATAAAACAATTTCAGTAACACATGATTTCTTAGCTGATTGACTGCTAGTACCTGTGGGTATTCATCAATTCAGTAGTCCTGAACCTCGGTCCTGGTCCGAACACTGATTTTAACTGGAAACTTGCAACACCTAAATTTGCGAAATTTTGTTGAAAACTAAAGAACATCATCCTCTTGTAAAGCTCTATCCATAGCTGATTTTTGCTTTCAATTTAGACCCTTTTGGTTATTCGTTTTCTGTCAGCTTTTGAACATCTGTCATCTTTCGATTTCTGGATTTCAAATCGTTTTGATTTTATCTGCACTGAAGAGAATACTGTAAAAGAATTAATTTTCGCGGTGTCAGTGACTACTTTTTGCGGTTTGCTCTGTAACACGAAAAACAGTACCCGTGAAAGTAAGTTTTTGTGTAGAAAAAGCCTTTTTAACATTGAAAACCGTGAAAATTAATACTTGCAAATATATCGATCTTTCATAAATCGCGAAAATAAGCATCCGCGAAAATTAATACGTTTGAAGTATGCAGAAAATAAATTTACAGTCATTTCGTACTTTGTTATTCTTAGCTTCAAAATAAATGCAAAATTCTATTTTTGTGCATTGTAAACGACATTGAATGTTTAATCTCACGCAAAGACCCTGCTCTTGGCAAAGCATAATGCTAATAACCCAAGTGTTTTAATTTTTTACTCTTTTAACATTTTATTTCTTAGAGAGTTTTTTCTTTAGTCTATAGAAATCGATTTTCGGACAAATAAAATAAACCTGATTCAACACAATTGTGTGCAGCATTTTTTACACATTACAAGAAAAGTCATGCATATACATTTTCCCTTCAGAAAATAACTACACACTTTATATACCAATTGGGGCAACAAGTTTTGATTTACCAAGTCTACACTGCAGCTGCGACTGAAGGGATCAAAATGCATCCCCCGAAAAACAGATTCGGGGCCCGGGCCGATCCATTTGAGCAGAATTGTCCCGAATTATGATGAGTGTAATAAATACGTTATAAGTTCAACTAGAGGCTCACATGAGCCTGTATCGCTCACCTGGTCACTGGTTTTATTCATTGTCACCTATAGTTCACCAATTCATACTATAAATCAGTTCAGCAGATGTTTGGATGAGGTACAAACTAAAAATCACAAACTTTGGAAGGGATCTCCCAAAGACAATTGTAACCAAGTTAGGTTCCAATTGGCTCAGTAGGTTCAGATGAGAAGACATTTGAATGTATTTCCCATAGAGTCCCTATGTTAAACTATGTTCCACGCTGGCGGTCATCTTGGATGAGGTAAGAACGTAATCACAAACTTTAAGGTAGATCGACACTAATACACGGCGCATTCGATTGGTGCATTTGCGAAACACAAGTCGGATGCGGAATTGACTGGATTTTCAAGCCGGAATATTCCTTATTTGGCCTTTTCATTGTGACGTCATAATAGATTGACATACACTTTCCCGCGAATTAGCTCCCTTTTACCAAAAATATTGCCTGTTTCGTAAACTTTATATTTCTCTTAATCAAACGGTGACATATAGATTTTATCAGCTCAACTTATAGCTGAAATGTACACCTCTGAAATGTCATAAAATAAAAAAAAAATCCATCTGATGTTTGTTTCATATGAAAGCTAAACAATAAGCATGTTCTCACAGTTACCTATATATTCTTTGTAAATATTGCCGAAAAATACTGAATTTAGCCTGATTTTCCAAGCTTGATTACAGGAAAAGATGATCGGTGACATATCATTTTTATTTTACTTTTTGAACAAATGGCCTAAGAACTACAAAATATCTTAAAATAAAAAGATTCTGCCTGATATTTTTATTAGGCTCGAACTACCTTAAAGGGGACCACCCAAGGGCTATTGTGACCAAGTTTGGTTCAACTTGGCTTGGTAGTTTCAGAGGAGAAGACATTTGAATGCATTTCCCATAGGGTCCCTATGTTAAACTGTGCTCCACACTGGCAGCCATCTTGGATGAGGTACAAACACAAAAATCACAAACTTTAAAGGGGACCACCCAAGGACTATTGTGACAAAATTTGGTCCCCATTGGCTCAGTGGTTTCAGAGGAGAAAATCTTTGAATGCATTTCCCTTAGGGTCCTATGTTAAACTATCTTCCCCGCTGGTGGCCATCTTGGATGAGATGCGAACCTGCTGGACATATGTAGAAATTGTAGTTCTGGAAACCTCAACACTTTTGCAATTCTCATTTAACCTTTATCTCAAACAGTTTTTGAAATAAAATTAAAAACGTTCAAAAATTGTGAAAAATCAAAGAAAAAGCGGCAATAACTCCTATGTGGGTTGTCAGATTTTCTTCAAAATTGCAGGACATGTAGATCTTACTATGCTGACCATTTTTGTTATACAAACTTCACTTCTATCTTCTATCAATTTCAATATATAAAACCAGAAGTAACGAAAAACTGAAAATTTTACGGAAAAGGGGCAATAAATCCAAGACGGATATACGGATATTCTCCAAAATTGCAGGGCAGTTATATCTCACCATGCTGATCATTTTTACATCGTGTCAGAATTTTGATATCTGTAATGGTTTTCGAGTAATTTGCAAAAAACTGCAATTTACCCTATGTTCTATTTTTAGTAACAGCGGCCATGTTGTTTGGTCTACGGACATAAAAATCACAAACTTGAAAGACCATACCCTGGTAATGATTCAGGCCAAGTTTGGTTAGTATTGGCCCAACAGTTTCAGAGGAGAAGATCTTTGAATAAAAGTTAACGGACTGACGGACGACGGACGCTGAGTGATGGCAACAGCTCACATGGCCTTTGGCCAGGTGAGCTAATAAAACAATTTCAGTAACACATGATTTCTTAGCTGATGGACTGCTTGTACCTGTGGGTATTCACCAACCCAGTAGTCCTGTACTTCGGTCCTGGTCCGAACACTGATTTTATCTGAAAAATTGCAACATCTACATTTGTGAAATTTTGTTGAAAACTAAAGAACATCCCCACTTTGTAAAGCTCTATCCTTAGCTGATTTTCGTTTTTAATCTAAACAATTTTGGTTATTCGTTCTCTGTCAGCTTTTGAACATCTTTCATCTTTCGATTTCTGGATTTCAAATCGTTTTGATTTTATCTACATTTAAGAGAATAAGCAGAAAATAAAATTTACAGTCATTTCCGTACGTTGTTAAGCTTAAAATAAATGCAAAATTCCATTTTTTTTTTGCATTGTAAACGACATTGAATGCCTAATCTCACGCAAAGACTCTGCTCTTGGCAAAGCATAATGCTAATGACCCAATGGTTTTATTTTTTCTTATATTTTAGATATTCATATGCCCCGAGTTTTTTCTGGACTGGAATCGATTTTTGAAGAAATACAATAAAGAAGGATTGAACACAGTTGTGGGTAGCATTATTTTACACAATACAAGAGAAGTTTCCTTTCATGTGTTGTACCTTTTCCCTTTGGAAAATGACGACTTGATCATAGCATGACTGGGACAACAAATTTTGATTGCCAATGGAAATGGGGAGGAATGGTTTGGGCTTTTCGACACTCAATGAGTATATTCTTTGATCAAAGAATAAAGAAGGAATCTTTTAACTGCATGAAGCTTGGCCTTTCTCAAAGGATAACAGTTAACACTTACAACGGCCGAAAATTACACTCACAGGGCACAAAACAAATCTATGAAAATATGGTTATTGAGAATGTCTACTGTACCTAAAAAAAGAACTCAACACTGCAATAGTTACTAAAAGGATAAAAAAGAAAAGAAAACAATAACAACATAAAAAAAGATAAAAAAAAGAGGATAACAGTGTATCGCGGATTGGCTTTTCACATTATGACCTGGTTACCACGGATAAACAGAGCATTCACAATCCTGGCACACGCCCGGCAGATTTTAGATGAAGCCCATAAAAAATCGTGGTCCGGGCCGGTCCATTTAGGCAGAATTATGCAATAATGTGTGACATTTTGCTTTAATTCCAAGTATTCATACGGTACTGAGGGATTTTTTATTGCTTACAAGTAATTCAACAGTCTATTTAGATTGTGTATGTCCAATATCAAAGCCTAATGATCAATGTTATAAATAACAAAACACTCAAGTTACTTAAGAATTGAATGCATTATTTTGAAGTTTCATTGGGGTATGAAAGTGTTGACCGAAGCACATTTTTATGAAGCGCGGTAGCGCTTCATGTTGAAAATGTGAGCCCGGTGAACACTTTCATAATCCCTATGAAATTTCAAAATAATGCATTCAATTCTTATAATTACATTTTAACCAAAATATACAAAAACACAATTCATTTTCAGCAAAGTACATCATGCACATTGGGATTTTATTTTTACAAATTAATCCGCCACGTGAACATTTGGACAAATGTGTTTCGTGGGAATTGCAATTTCGCATTGATATGCCACGTGATCAGTGTTCACCTATCAAATTGGTGGAATTCAATTAAGAATTGAATGCATTATTTTGCAGGCCGATAAGTGATTAGTTTTAAACAAAAGAAATGGAACTCTTCATTAAACGAAACAAAAAAGGTCTACTTAGATTTGTTTTCCGTAGTTACAAATTCCAAAAAGTTGTTTCTACTTAGAAAATTTAATGATTTTTTAAATCGTGTATTTCATTAAGGTACAGAAATCATGTAAATGTTCACCGTTTGATTGTAAAGTTTGTAATTAGTGCGTAAATTGCGGTTTAAGTGGACTGAAGTTGGTGTCTATCATTCTGGATGACACAAATATACATCTCCAGATTTTCTCCAAAATTGGCATTCTGATTCATAAAGAACTGATCAATACGTGTGCAAAATTTCATTTCCGCCCTTCCACGCAAATTCCCAGAATAAAACCCCAAAGTTCGTGGAGTCTGCTACAATACTGGCTCTATTTTTAGAAATGAAATCGAATTCACCTATATACGTCATGATTACAACTTAGAGTCAGAGGCCCATTCAGGTAATCGTAATTTGATTTTTTGTCTATAGTTTGTTTTATTGTTTTAAATGGAACAATAAACATTCGACTATCGCTCCAAATAAATATTTAGATACAGAAATCTCGAAACATTCCCATTAATTTCGTATAATTTTATTATAATGGGGTACATTGATCCCTGTGAGTACCTCGCCAGTGTTTATAAATAACATTTACCGCCAAATAATGAACACAATGGAAGATACCACCCTCAATTTCACCTTAGTTACGGGATGTCATTTTGGATCTTTGAAATAAACATCTTTGAAATCAATTATTTCATATTTCCCTTTCAAGATTAATACTTTGGCTATCTTTTAATACAGAAATTGTGTCCGCCCCCGGTAATTTTTTGCCTTTTTATAATATTTTATTGTCGCCGGGTTAATTTTAGTGTGGTCGCAGTGAAGACATTTGACATCAACTATAAACAATTGAACGTGCAATAGCAGACCAACTAATATATCTTTTATTTTGTAAATGTTTTTGTTTTACTAAATGCATCGTTCCTTTGTGATTTATATACCCGAACAAGCTTAATATCCAGCCGTTACTATGCACCATCAACAGGCGGCGTGTTTCTAAAATATGGCTGATGAAGTAGACGCCCACCTCATTAGCATGTTTAGAAGGGAGATAATTTCACACAATGACTTTTCCGACTGTTTGAAGTTTCATTGGGGTATGAAAGTGGTGACCGAAGCACATTTTTAATGAAGCGCGGTAGCGCTTCATGTTGAAAATGTGCGCCCGGTCAACGCTTTCATACCCCAATAAAACTTCAAAATAATGCATTCAATTCTTAATTGAATTCCATCAATTTTTACAAATTAATCCATTGATTTTTACAAATTAATCCGCCACGTGAACATGTGATCAAATGTGTTTCATGGGAATTGCAACTTCACATTGATATGCCACGTGATTGGTGTTCACTATCAAATTGACGGAATTCAAATGAATATGTATGAATTGTAATTATTTTGAATTTTCTTTCTGCATATGGTCATTTCGACAACTTATGTCTCTTCAGTGCAGATAAAATCGATACATTGGAAATATGTATAAAAGCTGATAGAGAAAAAAAATAATCAAAATGATTCTTAACTGAAAGCCAAAAGTCAGCTACAGACAGAGCTTTGCATGAGGGAGATACTCCTTAGTTTTAAAATTCATGTTATAAGTGCAATAAGAGAATTTCTGTTATGCATGATTTCTTAGCTAAAACATAAATGCAAAATTTTTCCATAAATTACTCCTTTCTGTCAGTGATAATGGATCACTTTGTCACGTATTAATGCACAATTTTGTATGCAATGAATGTTTAATCTCACGCAAAGATCCTGCTATTGGCAAAGCATACTGCTAATACTTTTTGAGATATGTGGTATATGGGTGTAACTTTCTTCTGAAAGTTCTTCCTCTGTTTCTTCTCATACAATCGTGTCCGGTCCATAACTTTTTTGTCTTTTGACCTAGACTTAATATATTTGGCATGTTGGTGTAACAACATGAAGTGACCTTGATCTTTGACCTCAAGGTCAAATAATTGAAAATTTTAGCTGTTGGCACGTGGGTTTATCATCATGAGAAGGTGACACGTCTCATAGTGACCTTCATCTTTCACCTCAAGGTCAAATCATTGAAATTTTGATTAGTTTGCCTGTCCGACCCATAACGTTTTGTCTATAAGCCTTCGCTTAAGATATTTGGCATGTGGGTGTATCATGACGAGAAGGTGTGCCCAATACCATAGTGACCTTGATCTTTGACTTCAATTTCAAATGACTGAAAGTTTAGCTGTTTGCCTGTCCTGCCCATAACTTTTTTGCCTTTTGACCTAAACTTAGATTTAAGCTATTCTGCATGTGTGTGTATCATCACGAGATAGTGTGTCATGTACCATACTGACCTTCGTTTGACCTTGAACTTTGATCACTGAAATTTGGCCGTTGGACTGTTTGGTCCAGACCTTTACATCTTTAGACATAGATTTAAGGTATTTATCATGAGAAGATGTGTCGCATACCATTATGACTTTCATCTAGAGGTCAAATTACTGAAATCTTTAGCTATTTGCCTGTCCCGACCTGAACTTTTTCATCTTTTTGCCTAGACTTAAGACATTTGGCATATGGGTGTATCATAATGAGGTGTGTCGCATACCATAATGACCTTGACCTTTGAGATTGATGTCAAATGACTGATTTTTTTTACTCCAGGCCAGAACTTTTTCATCTTTTGACCTAGACTTGAGATATTTTGCATATGGAAGTATAATCATTAGAAGATGGCCTTCATGTGACCTTGACCTTGAAGTCAAATTACTGAATTATTTAGCTCTGGATCAGAACTTTTCCATCTTTTGACCTAGACTTATGATATTTGCCATGGTAGTGCATGATCTTAAGGTGTGTTGCATACTTTAATGGCCTTTGTGTGACCTTGACCTTGAAATCAAATGACTGAATTTTTTTACCGCCCGTAACTTTTTAAAAAAATTTTAACCTTGACTTTAGCATGTGGGTGTATCATCATGAAAGGAAGTGTAGCATACCATAATGACCTTTGTGTTGTAACCTTGGTCACACAACAGCTTTTGTTGTTGTCTGTCTTTGACCTGTGGTCTCAAGATCGAACAATTTCATTTTTGAAGTGTTTGTAATCTTTTTTATAATATAACCTAGTCTAACAGATTTTCAGTATAGTTCTGTTTTAGAGTTACCTATATGTAACCTTGTCCTTTGACTTTAATCAGGTCAAGTAACATCATTTCTTAGGTGTTGGCCAGAACTTTTCACCTATGACCAAGACACCCATATAAACATTATATATATGTAGTAAAGGACAAGTTTTTCTGGCTTTTTTTATTTTGGCTTCTTATCTGTATTTGGAACATTCCAACATTATCTTTTGTAATAGTGTAATATGAAGGGAGACATGTTTTAGCTTGCTAAAACAGTCACCCCTAGTTAATTTTTGTTTTACTGTTGGTAGAAATGATACAGTGCTGTGCATAATTTAACAAAAAGGTCATTTTTACTGTGCATGTCATGTAAAATCGCACCTTTTAAAAATAAAGGGCTATGCCGAGCGCAGCACAATACGACCGCATCATTTTCACCACTGAAATTTGAGCAAGTGTATTTTAAAGTTAATTTGGATACAGTAAAGAGCTTGACACAGTAATTAGCTGGACACAAAGTAGGCCCAAGGAACATAAAAATTAGTCCTTTTAATCCCTTAAAGTTCAGAAACAGTAAGAGTAACACAAAATCTGTTGACATTCTACAATAAGAGGAATCCAAAGAAAAAATCCTTTTGAAATCCGACAAAAAATAAAGATTTTGCATATTTTGAAAAATTGCAATTCTTGCACCTTTGACCCCTTTTAGCTCAGAAACGGTAAGAGATACACAATATCTGTTGACATACTGCCAAAAGCTTACAACAAGAGGAATCCAAAGAAAAAAATCCCATTGAAATCCGATGACAAATAAAGATTTTACATTTTTTGAAAAATTGCAATTTTGGCCCCTTTGACCCCAACAGCTCAAAAACAGTAAGAGATAAGCTAAATCTGCTGATTTAATACTGTAAGCTTACAACAAGAAGAATCAAAAGAAAAAATCCCATCAAAATCCGATAAAAAATAAAATTTTTAGGTGATATGCTTATTTGCAATTTTGGCCCCTTATAGCTTTGAAAAGAAATAAATGATCAAAAATCTAATTGCTAAGCACTATGTTAATTTTATAAGGAACCCATTGCCAAAAATTGCATCTAAATCGTCAAAAAAAGTAAGAAATTAATATTTTTGAGATTTGCCCCTTTTGGGCCCATTTATCTCATGAACGGTACATCCGACGCAATTCTGTTGACATACTTCAGATTGGAAATTTTCTCAGGAGTACACAGAAAGAAACCCCATCAAATTCTGATAAACAATAAAGATTCTACAGCCCAATATATGACAGACAACGACAACGACGATGACGACGACAGCACCATACCATTATACGACCTCAAAATTTTTGCGGTCGTTTAAAAATTATTGTGAAGTTTTTCCTTGCCAGATTTTCATGGAAGTTTCGAAAGGCGGCGAATTGTTTAAATTTCATTTTTTTATTTGGGCGTAATTTTTGCTATGCCCATTCTTATTTTCTAACAATTTAAACACTAAGTAAAAATGCGTTCCTCTCAATTTCTATTAAGTTTCAACTAAAATGAAATTGTAAAATATTTCATTTGTGATTAATTCATGACACAATAAAATTTTATAATGATAAAACTTCGGACAAATAAACAATTGAAAATCTTTATAATTTATAACAGTTTGAAACAAACTTCATCAAAATCTGTTGGGAAATAACTTCTCAATAATTTATTTTTTGAAAAAAGAAGTGGTTTTATATGAAATGCACATTAAAAATATCTTTGCCCCTGAATTATGGCACAACACCACAGGTGGATGAGGTGTTTTCTTTTACTGTTGGTTGAAATGAGTGTTCAATTTTTCATTTTTGTTTTACTGTTTGGTGGAGATGAAAGGCATACATGTTTGGTTTTAACTGCTGCAATAAAATGATGGGAGTACAGGTATACAATTTCTTCTGCAAGTTTGCAAAACTTCACAGGTAGCAGTACCCCCCCNCCCCCCCCCCCCCCCCCCCCACCCCCCACCAAATCACTTTTAATGTTTACATTCATATTTGAATTTAAGAATATTTTTGATGGGCTTTTTTGAGTAGTGTTAAATCTGAATGTAGTGAAGGATATCTTATTTGTAAATACAACGTGGTGTTCCATGACCTGGTTAGTCATTGCTTAGTCTCTCTAAAAACAAAATCTACACATGCACAAGTAATGGCTGAATTCCCGAAAATCTCAAATCCATGAATTCAACAATGTTGTTGATTTTGAATTTTTAACCACTAGAGATTTTTAAAGATGGCATTAGTTTGAAACAAGATGTGTTTGAGAATAACTACATATGCCCTCTTTCTATACCTACAGTATACATTTGCCAGGTAAGGAAAGTCCATCTTACATATTTCAAAAGTTACAGAAAAGGTTTAAGCTTTGGATGCATAGACAGGAAAGAAGCAAAATGCTCTTGATAAGGGAGCATAAAATCACATAAACTGTGCTAAAATTGCTACTTGCAGTATAAGACATCATTCTAAACTTCAAGTTGCAGTCATAAGTAGTTACTGAGAAAACTGTTACGAAAAGTTTCTACGATTGACAAAAGATCTCAAAAATTAACTAAGTCGGTAAACAGGAAGTAGATGTCC
>MJUU01046974.1:31396-47879 GCA_002080025.1 Modiolus philippinarum | reverse complement strand
CCCCCTGAACTTCGTTCGTGGGGGGTATAAAAATGATGTGATGTGTGCATGACTGAGGAGCCAATGCCGCAATCTGGACATGAAATGGGTATGTACTCCCCAAGATGCAACTGCATGTCAAATATCAAGTGGCTAGGACTACTGGTATAGGCTATACAAACTGCTTGCTAAAAACTTCAAGTGATCGTTCATGCATGACTAAGGGGCCAGGGCCACCATCTGGGCGTGGAATCGGTATGTGCTCCCCAATACGCAACTGTATGTCAAATATGAAGTGGCTAGGACTACTGGTATAGGCTGTACAAACTGCTTGCTAAAAACTTAGTGATCATTCATGCATAACTAAGGGGCCAGGGCCATAAACTAACTAGGGATTTGAGATGTACCCATAATGATGCAACTGCACATCAAATACTATGGACCTACAACTAACATAAACTTGTTAATTCACAATAGTTTGCAATTGTCGATGCCGCTGCCGGAAACACTATCCCCAAGTCTTGCTTCCAGGACTTTTTTGTCGCGGGCGTGACAAAAATCCTTAGCATTGACTTTTTAAGATAAAGTATAGACAAAACTCATTAATTTACAATTTTTTTAATTTAACAAAGTTGTGAAATTCATGAATTTCTTGGATTGGTTCAAAGTGAAAGTACTCTATCATTATCACTTCAGCTTCTTGCTTAGGTATTAGTCTTCTGACGAATTTATACTGAAAGGCTGCATAAAACCCCCATTATATCTGCATGAGTTGAACTAAATTCATTTTAAGTGAGTGTGTATACAATGCGTCACAGAATACCGAGCACCTTTTGAATGAAATATGCCTGCCCCATTACAGATGTCAGAATCACCATAATACAATACATTGACACTTTGAATTTAAAAACAAGAGGATCTCAAAAGCCTGTATCATTCACCTGGACCATGGCCAACATAGAGAGATAGGAATAGGATCCAATGTCAAACTATGTTCGCTACTGTAGACCACCTTGGATTGGATCAACCATACCGGACGCAAATTTTGAAGGTCACTCAAGGGTTTTTTTTTTTTTTTTTTGTGATAAAGTTTAGTTCAGAGGAATAATTCTTTTAATTGAATCCAACATTAATTTTGTTCCCGCTGTGGGCCATCTTGTATGAGGTAGAATCTGCAGGGTACCCTTTTGTAGGAGGCCTGATTTAACAACCATTTTGTGACTAAGTTTGGTTCTTATGTTCCCTGCTGGCGGCCAACTTGGATGAGGTATGGACCTTCAAGACCACCAAAGGACTATTGTGACCAAGTTTGGTTCAAATTAGGAAAAGATCTTTGAATGAAAAGTTTATGATGGACGGACGCCAATTTCTGGCAAGAGCTTGCCCTGGCATAGCCAGGTGAGCTAAAAAAACAAGACAGTTTTTTTTATAAGAAATATGACTTTATTCTCATGAAATACCACAGCATCTCTAAAGAGTTATCCTAATATGTGATGTAGTCAATTAACTTTTATGCACAAATCATCTTCTGTACATATGATATCAAATATGAGTTAATACTAAAATCAACTGTCAACAATTTATCATGGCAATATAACAGTGATATAATAATTTGTGTTTTCATCATTCCTTGAAATATTCCAACAATATGAAAAGCTATACAATGTCTACGAATGTACCTAACCAACAGATGTCTGAAAAAAAGATGAGATAAAAAAAAAAAATAAAACATGTGAAAATATTTTTAGGAATATTTTCAATTCATACTTAGTAAGTTGCCTGACACTTCTATAAAAGTTCATAAAATACACATTTTATGGCACTTTTGAACTAGTATTTCGTTTAAAGATCAATCAACAGTCAAAGACATGCACTAAAAAGCTAACAGACTTATGTAGAATTAATTGTTCGAAGAAATATCACTCTATTAAAATGTTTAGTGCTAATGCTGTGTCACTTCTGTATACATGTATGTCCTTGAAGAATGTAGAAAAACTTAATGAATCTCAGTTCAATCCTTTTCATCCTTTTATCCAAGGTAAGGGTGTGAAATGCACAGGAATTGTTCCCACGAAAGGCCATGTCTTGATATATCCTGCAGAGACAATTCATTAACGTCGTGTGTCGCTTAACAATCTTTAGTCCACTTATTAAACTTTTATAAAAATATGCTTTAAACATATTTTCATTCAAATTTAGTTTTAATTCATTAAAAATATCAACTTTAACTTGATTTCACCACCAAAAGTTTCATTCATGTATGTGAAAATAAACTACATGTATCTTTTAAAACAAAAGAAATAATAGTAATTTTAACAAAAAGGGCTGAAAATTTTCAAATTGCATACATCAAAATGGCTTTTTTATTCTCTTTTAATTCTAATTTCAGATAAAAATAAACAGTTTGAAACTTATATCTGGAAAACAACACAGACATTGTAATTTCATATGGAAAATACACATTTGAATTTTACTGGCAAAATGAAGTATCAAAAGAAATGGTATTTTACGAAAGGATATGGAGTAAATGAACACAAGACCATAACACGTATGTTTACTCAAACTGCAATTATTTTAATGAGCTGTATGGCCATTTCGGAAATTAATTCCTCATCAGCAGCACTAGAACTCGGGGCTATTCCAGAAATAATTGTATGGGGNATTTTAATTCCTGTGTCTCATTCCTTCTTCAGTGAAAGTGTACAATTCACCCCACAACCCATCAAATTTTAATTAAAGTGCCCTTCGACCCCCCCCCCCATACAATTATCAATTATTTCTGGAACAGCCCTCAAACAAAGGAAATCCAAATTTCTAAAAATGTTTAGAATGCATAAAACCAAACGAAATCCGAATAATCAGTAATATCAAATATAGCTAAGGACAAAACTACGATGGAGGGAGTTAATCCTTAGGTTTTAAAATTTACATAAATTTAGATGGTGACTTTTTGTATTATGCAGGAACATGTGTTTCAATTGATGTGGTAGATTTCTATTCATTCAATCCTTTGGTGAACACTGTCAAAAGTTTGACATATGTACTGAGATCACAAGAACTACAGTTAAATGTAATTTATATGTTTTTGGAAGTCCATTTTTCCAAATTTACTTTCACTTCTTTAGTGTAAATTCTAGAAACTCATTTATATGCCAAAACTTGGCAATGGATAACAGGATTACAACAAGATCTTACTATACTTTAATACCTGTCAATCATTAGTGAACTATGATCCTTGAAAATAACATGGATTGATGGTAAATTTACAATGTTACAAGTGTGTTATTTGAGTGACTAACTCTGGACAGTGTATTTTACAAGACATATGGTATATTTTCTTCAAATACTTGTAGAGATTTTGTTGACGGCTCAAATTATGCAATAATGAATTAGTTTTGACAGTACACATTAACAATACATTACGTCTTGATGCAAGTGAAACAGGTCATTGACAATATTAAAAGAACAATCACAAGTGGTATCAATTTCATAAATACCACAATTTTTTTGAGACACTACTGTTAACAGACAAAATACAAAAAATATGTTAAAATATTATTCATTATTATATTACATTTAAAACAGAGAGATTTAAAAATACTATCCCTCATTGTAGACCTGGTAAAAACCAACATCAGCTTCAACATACACATTACTTTCATGTGCAAGAAATAATTAAGTGTATTGCACCAAGTTTATATAAAGTTCTGTGCCAGAATGCACCTGGGACAGAGATTCATGGTTTAGTTTGTAGTCCTTACAAACATGTTCATTTCAAAACACAACGTTCATAGAAATGAATTAAATGTAATGTTGTTAGTTTCACAAGAACATCCACACCCCATTTTGCAATGCATCATTCAACATATTATAAAACAGTATATTGGAATAATTGAGATCCAACAATAATTGGAAATAAATTCCACTTACATTCATCCAAACTTTCTTGAAAATCACAAATTTCAAAATGAGTGCAATAACTAAGCTTGTCAAGTCTTATGTCTTGAAAAATTGAAGATATAATTCTTTCTCTGATAAGTTTAAAAATCTTGACATTGGACATCATTTTGCTGGAAAAATTCAGCACATTTAATCTTTAAAAAAATGTGATAAAGTGAATGTAATTTTACTCAACTTTTACTCAACTTGTAATACACTGTACTACTATACAAACATTTTTAAAGTTGACCACAAAAAAATCTCATATTTAACCTCACTTTCTTCATTTTTTTTCGTTTCCACTTGCAATCAAGTTTTTTTTCAAAAGTTGACAACAAAAAAATTCTCTAATTTAACCTCACGTTCTCCAGTTTCAATCCAGTTGCATTTCAACTTGCAATCGAAAGACTCTAGAAATATAAGTCTATCATACACAACACTACTGAAAGCTTTGCTTTAGTGTATAAAAACATTCTTTCTCAGCATTTACAACAACCCTATGCAAGTCAAAAATACATTAAGCACTGTATGTTTTCTAGAATGAAATACACATAAGAGTTTAAAGATACAATAAAGAAAGATGAACTGAATTCTGCCTAGTCTAGATTTTTTTTTTCTAGTTACAGTTCTATGTAATTAAAAATTCAAAGTCACAGAATCTATCAAAAAAATTTTCATCTCTGCATACTTCCATTTTCAAATTCTCTTTTTCAGAGCATGCAAGTGAAGAATTTATTGATCCAAAATTTTGAATGCCTGGGAATTTGAGAATTCCATGCATAACTTGCATGTATATACAGTTGACCTTCCATGGCTCGAGCAACAAATGGACCAATGAAACCAGTTCAAGCTAGAGGGGAAGTAGAACTAAATTTAAATTTGAACAAATTAACCCAAGAAAGGGTTCGAGACATCAATTGTGTTCACACTATTGCAGTTTGTTTTTTACTGAATATGCATGCTATAAGATCCTCAATCAATTTTTTGTCAAACATTAAAATTCATAATTTCATCTATTTTAAACCTTCCTTCCCTTTTGTGTATTTCATTCTAAAAAACATCTCTTTTCATAAAAACTGTTACAAAATTACATCTCTTAATAAAACTTTTACAAAGTAAGAACTTAATGTTTTTTTCTTTTCTTAGCTTTTTATTTAATATCTCTTCAATCTTGACACTTTTTTTATGGCATAAAATTTCCAACAAATCTGATTCCATAACAATAATACAGGTAAAGTTTACAACATACATGTACATGTGTATCAATGACATGGAAATTTACATTGGAATGGTTGTAAAATCCTGATTGAAATGGACGGCCAATGGACCAAGAAATAAATATTATTTCTACATTATTAACACTGGAATATCAAGTCATACAGCAAGCCATTCTAGCAAGCCAATAATACTAGTTTTTTTAGCCTTTTATTCAGAAATACATATTAGTAATTTATTTGGCTTGAACAGAAATAACTCGGATGTTTTTGCACTTGATGCCTACAAGATACAATATAAGCTGAGAGTTGCATCCAGGA
The DNA here is from genome assembly GCA_002080025.1 of Modiolus philippinarum. Classification (NCBI taxonomy): domain Eukaryota; kingdom Metazoa; phylum Mollusca; class Bivalvia; order Mytilida; family Modiolidae; genus Modiolus; species Modiolus philippinarum. The sequence goes on along the minus strand of MJUU01046974.1, from coordinate 42,426 downwards.
AAGAAAAAAAATAGTGTGTATATTGTGTTATATTCCAGATTTATTTGTTTTTATAACATTTTTGTTTCTTTGGTTAACATCATATTTTTGGTTGAACATGCAATTTCCTATTTTGGAATAATTTTTCATTACTAACTTTATGAATTTTCTATTGCAACCATTATATAGAGATCGGCTATATTTTGTTAGCATCAGCATAGTTCAGTGATAACAGAATTATTGTCATTTTCAAACAATAAAATTTAAACAAAATTGTGATAATTATATTGCAATGATTAAATTTATCACCTGAAAGCCATTCCATTATTTATTTTGAGCAAAACCACTATTGTGATGTCCTACATGGAACTGAAAGGCACTAACTTTATATTCAATTTCTTAAATACATGTATACAAGTATTATTGATATATTTTGAAAATTTCAGACTGCAATTCCATTCATATCAAATAATAAGGTCTCAATTTTAACCAACATATCATTAATACTTTTAGGACCTGATTTTATGTGCCTCTATTTTTATTGTTTAAGCTACTAAATTTGTGAATATTATTTGTATAAGTAGTGCAACAAATTACCAGTTTAAAAATCTATATCATATCATATCAGTTTATTGTTTTTTTCTTCATTTATTGCATTTTTGTCATTGAAATTGAAAGCAATTTTGAAAATCTAAAAGCATGAAAATCTAAGAAATTTTTGAAAAATGCCCACACATACTTCTCAATATTTTTCCTACAGATCTATAAGCAAATATTCATACTTTATCAACTACCATGAAAAAAATATACTTCACTAGTTGTATATTTTGGAAAATTAATGAGAACTTAGTGCTATGACAACTTATTCTATTAGCTGAGGTAGCTCATGTGCAACCGTGACGAAATGTGAACTCTTGGAGTCATTACAAGAAAGAATGATTTGCAATTCCTTGGAGTGTAACGATTGTTGGATGTCCAGTGTCAAATGTAGGCACATCCTCTTCCACAGAGAAGTACAATGGATCTAGTTCTTGGTCCAGGCCTGAATGTCATTTGTGGCCTTTTACTCTTCTCTTTTTCACTTTTTTCTTTTTTGAAAAACAACAGCATCTGTGGCAAATAGATACATAAAAATTTGCAGGAAATTGCATTTATTTTACAAAAAGTATTTAAAAGCTCTTACGATATTTTTTGGAATTTCTAAACATTTTGCAGATTTAAGCAAAACAAAATAACCAGAAGAACAAAAATCTTCATTTTTTTCTCTAGTTTAAAGAAAACATACACGAAAACAAAATTTATACAAAAATCTGCAAAATGGATTTAGAAAACCATTTACAATACACTGATTTTCAGAAACATTACAAAATTCAATAAAAGTTTTGTTATTTCTCAAGCCTTACTTCCCATCACAGACACAAATTTGCAGCCATTGTATTTATTCTAATTTTATGTGAAAATGCAAAATGTACGTGTATATGTTTGCTGCAGAAAAGATAAAAAGAGCACTTTACCATAACCCTGAAATCATGCATATTTAAAAATAAGTGGCAGCTCATTGACATAAACATATGAATAAAAAGTTTATTTGAACATCAAAGACTAACAATGTAGTCCGAAAAAATCAAGCTACGTAGAGTTATAAAAAGTGTCCAATTTTTTTTTTTTATCTACGACCCTTAAAACAGGTCCTGAATTTGTACAAATAATAAACTCAAGTAAATTGAAAGCACTGATTAATCATAAAATGCTGTTATTATACAATGACAAATAAAGCTTGAGTGCTTGATCACAATTATACATGTATATATTTATACATTGAGTTTGTATGAACCAGATCTTTAAATAGATGTCAATAGGTCAGCATTTTAATAAATGGGTCATGGACAGCATTAATATGTTTTTGTGTACGTGGTCTTTGTGTGTTAGCGTCGACTCTTCTTTTTCTTTCTTCGTCTGAAGAAGCAGCACCTGAAAGCAGTAACAGTTGAAGCTATGCCAGAATTTGTGAAGAGACAAAAGAAATGATAACGATAAATAAATGAAAAGGCTGTTAAACATTTCTTCTTGTGATAGTTTAAGATGAACAGGTTTTATTAATGATAAGTTTACAGCAAAATTCTTTTACAAAATCTAAAAGTTCTTCATTTAGAAAAAGCTATCTGCAGCCATTGTTTCATTTCATATATCTTGGAACTTACTATGAGGTATGAGTTTTAGCTCATTGTTGGAAGCCATCAAGTACAAAAACAAAATGCTGTCAGTTCCATTTGCTGAATCTTAAGCCTGAATGTGACATGTATTTGTAAGGATTTTGTCAGGCACTAACTAAGTTCATCTAATGTATTTGTAATCGTACATTTTGGTGTTTCTTTCTTTTGTCCCCTCCCCACTAACATACGCTTTGTTTCTTTTAATCGGTCTTCCCAACATACACTTTAATGATTTAAAATTGAATTATATCAAGAAATTTCGTTGATTTTGAAAATTTTCAATATTTTGATAGATCAGGTGTAGCTGGATTATCAATATTTTGAATGATCAGGTGTAGCTGGATTATCATGTTTTGATTGATCAGGTGTAGCTGGATTATCAATATTTTGATTGATCAGGTGTAGCTGGATTATCATGTTTTGATTGATCAGGTGTAGCTGGATTATCAATATTTTGATTGATCAGGTGTAGCTGGATTATCTTAAGTGTTTTGTTTTGTTTTTTGTTACCAGTAACTTTTTCTTTTTTAGTCTTGTTTTTTCAGTCATTGTCTCCTTGATTCTTGTCCAAGATTTTTGTTTTTTTTCCATCCAATCTTCAAAATGTGTTAACAAGGCAAAGGAGAATAAGAGGCTTAATAATACAGTGGAGCATCAGAAAACTGGCCTATGCCGAGACCAAAGAAATCGGCCTGTTTTTAGAGGTTTTGGTTTCAAAGGATCCTGAACAGATCAGTTTCTGAATTCATTTGTTAATGGGTAGGCTTTATGAGTATCTGAAGTAAAAACCTTATACATATTAATTACGATCAATTAATAGCAATGTGTTCTGAGAAAGGCAATTTACGCTCATTGATGATAAACGGTGGCCATGTTAATTTCAACAATTTCTTGGCACAAATAGGGAAATCTCTTTGAAATATCTTCAGATTTACATTTACATGTTCTGTATAAACTAAATTAAAAAGTGCACTGTTTGTTGAAAAAAAAAAAAAAAAACAAATTGGGACTTAATTTCCTGCACCATATTTGTCAGAGAAACCTTTGCAAAATGAAACATAGAAAGCAGCCACAGCCTGCTAAGCTCACCTCGTTGCACAGCATTGTCACATGTTGCACATGTCAGTAACCAGGAATGAACTATAATCATTCTTTTAAACAGATTCAGTCATGCGTAAAATGTAGGTCAGAGACAGCATCCGAAGCATGCATTGTTGTTGTCATCCCGAAATGCATCATATGATGTGGGCCATGTCAATAAACAGGAATAGACTTTAACCATTCTAACTGATTAAGCATTCATGCATAAAATGTAGGTCACAGACAGCATCCGAAGTATGCACTGTTGTTGTCATTCTGAAATGTATCATACATACATACCAATATGGTTGATGTGGGCCATGTCAGTAAGCGGGAATGGACTTTAACCATTCTACCTAACCAAGTCGCTCATGCATAAAATGTAGGTCAGAGACAGCATCTGAAGCCTGCACTGTAGTGGTCATCCCGAAAAAGTATGGTTGATGTGGGCCATGTCAGTAAGCGGGAATGGACTTTAACCATACTACCTAACCAAGTCGCTCATGCGTAAAATGTAGGTCAGAGACAGCATTCGAAGCATGCATTCCAGTCCTCATCCCAAAATGCATCACACATACCAGTATGGTTGATGTGGGCCATGTCAGTAAGCGGAAATGGACTTTAACCATTCTACCTAACCAAGTGGATCATGCGTAAAATGTAGGTCAAAGACAACATCCGAAGCATGCATTGTTGTTGTCATCCAAAAATGCATCATACATACCAGAATGGTTGATGTGGGCCATGCCAGTAAGCGGGAATGGACTTTAACCATTCTACCTAACCAAGTCGCTCATGCGTGAAATGTAGGTCAGAGACAGCATCCGAAGCATGCATTCCAGTCGTCTTCCCAAAATGCATCATACATATCAGTATTGTTGATGTGGGCCATGTCAGTAAGCGGGAATAACCATTCTACCTAACCAAGTCGCTTATGCATAAAATGTAGGTAAGAGACAGCATCCGAAGCATGCATTGTTGTTGCTATCCCAAAATGCATCATACATACCAGTATGGTTGATGTGGGCCATGTCAGTAAGCAGGAATGGACTTAAACCATTCTACCTAACCAAGTCGCTCATACGTAAAATGTAGGTCAGAGACAGCATCCGAAGCATGCATTTCAGTCGTCTTCACAAAATGCATCAGGCATACCAATACGGTTGATGTGGGGCATGTCAGTAAGCAGGAATGGACCTTAACCATTCTTCCTAACCGGACACGGACGCGGACGCTACAGGTATCACATAAGCCCCCCTCACATCGTGAGGTGAGCTAAAAATCAGAAACGAAGATCAACAGAATGCTGCATGCAAGGTTTCATTAAAATTCATTTTGTGGTTTAAGAGTTATAACAAATGTGAAGAAAAACACAGAATAGGCAAACTAATTCCCTGTCTTTGTTTGGAACCTTCAATGCCGTAATATTTGAAAATCTGATATTCTTGACCAGAAATGTCCCATAAAACAAGGGATCTGTGAGCAAATGCTCACTAGTAATACCCCAGCTCTCATCTTCCAGTCTCTAATAACATGAATAACCTGACAAAGTTGGTAAACAAAATGTAGTACCCCACAAGTCTTAAAATGTGTCCCACAATATGGCATGCCTACACAAAGCTTCTGACAAAATTTCAAGTTTGTATCATTTACCATTGCAGAGAAAAGCTTTACGAAAGTTGTGACAGACACATAGATTAATGAAAAATTGACTAAGTCAATAAACAGGAAGTAGCATCCTGAAAGGTCTGAAAATGCATCCCACAATATGGCATGACTACACAAAGCTTCTGACAAAATTTCAAGTTTGTATCATTTACCATTGCAGAGAAAAGCTTTACGAAAGTTGTGATGGACACGCAGAATAATGAAAAATTGACTAAGTCAGTAAACAGGAAGTAGCATCCCGACAGGTCTGAAAATGCATCCCACAATATGGGATGACTACACAAAGCTTCTGACAAAATTTCAAGTTTGTATCATTTTCCATTGCAGAGAAAAGCTTTACGAAAGTTGTGACGGACACACAGATTAATGAAAAATTGACTAAGTCGATAAACAGGAAGAAGCATCCTGAAAGGTCTGAAAATGCATACCACAATATGGCATGATTACACAAAGCTTCTGACAAAATTTCAAGTTTGTATCATTTACCATTGCAGAGAAAAGCTTAATGAAAGTTGTGACAGACGGAATTACGGAATGACGGAATTACGGAATGACGGACACAGGTAAAACAGTATACCCCCTCCTCCTCCGGAGCGGGGGTATAATAATTTTTAGGTGCTTGCCTGTGTATTTTGTACACTATTCATGCACCACAAGATATAAATCAAGACTGATCCAGTGAACAACTACAACTTTTGAAGTACTGTTGACAACTTTTCAATTTGTTTGTATTTTCAAATATGTCAATATGTATATATACTAACTTTGTTTCACTTTGATCTTCATCTCTTTGTCCCTGGTTATTGAAAGGTGTGTTAGATTGAGCACCTGTAGGGTCATCAGGGGCCAGGTCCCCATTTGTTGAGTTCACCACCTGCAATTNCCTAACCAAGTCGCTCATGCGTAAAATGTAGGTCAGAGACAGCATCCGAAGCATGCATTCCAGTCCTCATCCCAAAATGCATCATACATACCAGTATGCTTGATGTGGGCCATGTCAGTAAGCGGGAATCGACTTTAAGCATTCTATCTAACCAAGTCGCTCATGCGTAAAACATAGGTCAGAGACAGCATCCGAAGCATGCATTGTTGTTGTCATCCTAAAACACATCATACATACCAGTATGGTTGATGTGGGTCATGTCAGTATGCGGGAATGGACTTTAACCATTCTACCTAACCAAGTCGCTCATGCGTAAAATGTAGGTCAGAGACAGCATCAGAAACATGCATTCCAGTTGTCTTCCCAAAATGCATCAGGCATACCAATATGGTTGATGTGGGGCATGTCAGTAAGCAGGAATGGACCTTAACCATTCTTCCTAACCGGACGCGGATGCCGACGCTAGGGGTATCACATAAGCCCCCCTCACTATTGTGAGGTGAGCTAAAAATCCCATCAAATCCGATGAAAAATAAAGATTTGACATAATCTGCAAATTCGCAATTTTGACCCCTTCGGCCCCTCTTAGCTGGGAAAGGAAACAATTTATCACAAATCTAATAGCTGAGCGCCATATAAATTTTTCACAAGGAATCCATTAAAAAAAACTGCATCAAAACCGGACGTAAAATAAAAAAAATATTTTTTTTGAGATTTGCCCCTGTTGGGCCCCATTTATCTCGTGAGCGGTACATGCTACGTGAAATCTGTTGGCATACTCCAGACTGGAAATTCCCTCAGGAGCACACTGAAAGAAACCCCATCAAAATCCGATTAATAATAAAGATTCTACAGACAAACATGTGAAAACACCCAATTTCACCCTTTTTGGCCCCTTTTTTAAAAACGGGTGGGCCACAATTACCAAAACTAAGCCAAGCCTTCCTTTTGTACCAAAAAACATTATGTTTAAATTTCATAAGGATTGATCTACTGGAACTAAAGTTATTGACCAAAAACTAAAGTGTCTACAGATGACGACAACGACAACGACGACGACAGCACCATACCAATATATGACTGCAAAAATTTTTGCGGTCGTATAAAAATCAGAAACAAGATCAACAGAATGCTGCATGCAAGGTTTCATTAAAATCCATTTTGTGGTTTAAGAGTTGTGACAAATGTGAAGAAAAAGACGGGAAAATAGGCAAACTAATTCCCTGTCTTTGTTTGGAACCTTCCATGGCGTAATATTTGAAAATCTAATATTCTTTACCTGAAATGTCCCATAAAATAATTTGTAGGTGCAGCTTGCGTGTGTATTTTGTACCCTATTCATGCACCACAAGATATAAATCAAGACTGATCCAGTGAACAACTACAACTTTTGGAGTCCTGTTGACAACTTTTCAATTTGTTTGTATTTTCAAATATGTTAATATGTAGATATACTAACTTTGTTTCACTTTGATCTTCATCTCTTTGTCCCTGGTTATTGAAAGGTGTGTTAGATTGAGCACCTGTAGGGTCATCAGGGGCCAGGTCCCCATTTGTTGAGTTCACCACCTGCAATTAAAAGATAATTCATTTTTAATTAACAGTTTGATAATATTCCTTTATATACATTTGATCTTGAAATACATGTATGTGCCAATATTTAGTTTTTAAAGAGTTTGATTTTTCACATTCTTTGTGTTTTAAAAATAATGACTATCAGTTGTCTCATCAACAATTTTACCATATCTGGACTTGTCTTAACAATTTTACCACATCTGGACTTGTCTTAACAATTTTACCATATCTGGACTTGTCTCAAGTTGTCTTCAAAATTTTACCAGCAGGAGCTTTAAACTTTCGTTTTAACTACTGCGTGATGATATTAATCAAATTTTACTTCTAAAAATGGAAAAAAACCTGATGAAACTAGATCTTGTAAAATATATTACTTGTTGTAAATTATTGACCATTTTACAGATAATTCTGTCTCAACTGATAAAGCCTAGGGTTCAAATTCTATCCTGAAAGGACTGTGATTCGTTGAAGTTTGACAGTTGAACTGTAGATTCTTCAAACCAGGTAACCTTGAAAATCAGTGCTGACATGTACATTTGCATAGTGAATGCAGCCTTTTAAAATATGTAAAATGGTGCTCAAGGTTCTATTAGGCAAGTTTTTGTCTTATTTTCCCCAAATTTTGAACGAAATTTTAGAAATTGCCATCAAAAAGGTTTAGATTGATATATATATCATAAAATACATTAAAATTTAACTGTAAATATTTCAACTTAAACAGTAGATAAAGAAGTCTGTCAAAGTATTTGGCTGTGTAGACTTTACTTATTGCTAGAATATCATAAATACAGTAGATAAAGAAGTCTGTCAAAGTATTTGGCTGTGTAGACTTTACTTATTGCTAGAATATTATAAATACAGTAGATAAAGAAGCCTGTCAAAGTATTTGGCTGTGTAGACTTTACTTATTGCTAGAATATCATAAATACAGTAGATAAAGAAGTCTGTCAAAGTATTTGGCTGTGTAGACTTTACTTATTGCTAGAATATCATAAATACCCAAATAATGCACAAACACAAAAAGCATAAAAGAAAAAAAGTATGGTTAACATTTTTTGAATGCCATGTCACACCAAATCTACTCTGAAAGCTGAAATCTGCATAAAAATACACATACACAACACAAGACAAATAATATTCACATCAAATGCTCATCAAAGACATGCTGAAATTGACAACTATATATCAAGTAGTACATACTGCACACAAAAAATAATATTTAATCAAATTAAATGTTAAAGCAAAGAAAATTCTTCATTGTACCATGCAAGCATATATCATTTAATTCTCAGCAAGTTCGGTAGTTATTTAAACCCAATAACAAAACAGTAAGCCTAAAGAAAGATTTTTTTCTCCATGTATCTGACTCCCTAAGAAAAAGACAAAATATAAAGAAAACATACATGTATTTCATATCAGTTTGTTCCCTTGGCAACCAAGCTATTCAGGAGTGGTAACTTGACCCATGGGGATAAAGACTGATGTATAATTACCTCCCCTGATTAACCTGTGTATGGGATAATTACTGTCTGTTACATTTAGAACTGAATAAAATCTGATCATGGTTTCTCTCTTAACTGCAAAATTTATTTGACAATGTTTCAATTTAATTTTGAATGATTTTTCAGGTATATTCACATCGTAGTTTAGAGATTTTCAAGAAATAATCGTACAGATTGTCAGAAGGTACTTAAGAAACATGTTATTAACTGTTCTGAATGTTGTGGTTTCTGGTTCTGTGCTTTGTGTCTGTCTGGCGTCATTGTTTTTGTGTCTAACGTCATTGTTTTCTGTGTTCTCGTTTTTGCCCTGTCTTTGGACTTCGATTTTTGTGAATTTCACCCCTTTGTTCCTTCGGTATTCTACTGCCGTTGTTCCCTTCTATCAATTTTTTAATCCTTTGAAATTGTTTTTTGTAACAAATCAAAAAGAAGTTGGAGCAGTTGCAAACAACAGCTAATCCCCTCGCTAGCTGTCAAGAAATTAATTTGGTCATAATAACTCTAATATAATCTAAAGATGAATGTCGAAGGTACATCCACTAAAATCATTCATGTGTAATATATGTAGTATCTCGGATATGAACATTAATGGAAACTTTAACCTGAGTCATTGAAGTATAAAATGTAGGTCAGAGAAACCCAATTATCACCTGAAGCTGCAAGACTCTCCAAGATGCATCCATTGACCAAAGATGATTGATGTGTCACATGTAGTTTCTCAGATATGAACCTTAATGCATACTTTAATCTGAGTCATTCAAGCATAAAATGTAGGTCAGTGTGACCCAATTATCATCTGAAGCAGCATCACTCCCCAAGACGCATCCACTGATCCTAAGATGATTAATGTGCCACATGTAGTTTCTCAGATATGAACCTTAATGGAAACTTTAACCTGAGGTGGGAAGAATGAATGGACACTCAAACGAGACAGGCAAGATGCTTCATCCCCTCCCCAACTCCATTGGGAAAAGGGGATAATAAAGATTTATTGTCATTAGCTTCAGTAGCTATAAATGTGTGCAGTTCCTGCAATGTAACCACAAAGACTTAGAATGCTTTGAGTGATTTCAAATGTGCCATCCTCCCAAATTCATTTATTTTGGAACAGCCCTGAACTTTTCATTTTTAATGCTAAATGTACATCAAATGTAAAATATATAAAATTGACATTTTCTTGAGAATTACAAGAGGAAATCATGACCAGATCTAGCATTAACTAGTGAAAATTATTCTCGTAGGATAGTGTAAGGTGTGATATGACAAAGATGTGAAAGAGAATTTTATTATTTCTTTGGATCAGATTGTTTCAGCTATTCCAGAATATATATATCCACTATTTCATAGTTCCAATGTGTTATTTAAAGGTCAAATGCACCTATAGGGTCTGTAAGTCTCGTCATGTGACACCGAGAAATCACGATAAAATTGCAATTTGAAAATGTTTCCTGCCAAAATATGACGTTGCAGCATTATGACGTCCCAATTTTGTGTTTGAAACGTCATATGTTGTTGTTAAAAATGTAACTTCCGGGTACAAATTATGTGCCCGGCAGTTCCAAAATTGAACAAGACTTACGGACCCTATATGTAAGCACAAGTATCAGTACTCAAAGATCATATTCCCATACAAAAAAAAACCTGTGCAAGACTAAATAAAGGGCTACGCCGAGCGCAACATGATACGACCCCAGCATGTCGACCACTGAAATTTCAACAAAAGAAGTTTAAAGTGACTGTGGACACAGTAAAGAGCTTGACACAATAATTAGATGGACACAAAAAGAAGCTTGACACAGTTATTAACTAGGAACAAAAAAAGGAAAAATTCAACCCTTTTGATCACTTACTGATGAAAAAACGTAAGAGCTATGCAAAATATGTACTATCAACTAAAACTTTACATCCATAGAAATTCAAAGAAAAAAATTCCATCGAAATCTGATGAAAGACATATATTTAGAAAAATTGCAATTTTTGCCCCTTTGCCCCTTGTAGCTCAGAAACGGAAAGAGCCACGCCAAATTCATTGACATACCTCTGAAAGCTTAGATCAAGAGGAATCCAAAGAAAAAAATCACATCGAAATCCGATGAAAAATAAAGATTTGACATATTTAGAAAAATTGCA
>MJUU01046974.1:20170-31057 GCA_002080025.1 Modiolus philippinarum | reverse complement strand
TAAAATTGACATTTTCTTGAGAATTACAAGAGGAAATCATGACCAGATCTAGCATTAACTAGTGAAAATTATTCTCGTAGGATAGTGTAAGGTGTGATATGACAAAGATGTGAAAGAGAATTTTATTATTTCTTTGGATCAGATTGTTTCAGCTATTCCAGAATATATATATCCACTATTTCATAGTTCCAATGTGTTATTTTAAGGTCAAATGCACCTATAGGGTCTGTAAGTCTCGTCATGTGACACCGAGAAATCACGATAAAATTGCAATTTGAAAACGTTTCCTGCCAAAATATGACGTTGCAGCATTATGACGTCCCAATTTTGTGTTTGAAACGTCATATGTTGTTGTTAAAAATGTAACTTCCGGATACAAATTATGTGCCCGGAAGTTCCAAAATTGAACAAGACTTACAGACCCTATACGCAAGCACAAGTATCAGTACTCAAAGATCATATTCCCATACAAAACAAAACCTGTGCAAGACTAAAAAATTCCAAATTAAAACATGAACCAATTATTCGGGAAATTAATTCATTTCTAATTCCTGAAACGAGGAGTCATTCTCTAAAACTCTTCTAAGAATAGCAGATATACAATTTGTTTCAGCATAAATGTTTTCCTTTAATTTTTCAAAAAATTCACAACTGCAGATCCACAGATGTAAAGTATTGTAGTCAGAGCAAAAGACTGTAAATCACTGTGGTAAAAAGAAGTACTGAAGATAACTGAAGTAAAAATGTAAATTACTCTGAAAGAAGGCTGTAAAATACAATAGTAAGAAAGAGGTACTTTAAATACTATAATTAGAGGTACTGTAAATTACTGTTGTTAGAAAGAAGTATTTTAGATCTTGGTAGTCCGAAAGAGGAACTTAAATCACAGTAGTCAGAAGTACTGTAAATTACTGTAGTCAGAAAGAAGAACTGTAAACTGTCTAAACTGTAAATTTTAAATGTATTTTGTCTAAATTTACAGCAGAAGCAACAATGGCGGATACAGTTTTCAAATGGTATTAAAATTGCTGTTAAATTAATTAACTTGACACCAAATTATTGAAAACACTTCAAATCAGAATAAATGTTAGATCGTTAAAATATGGAAAAAACACATGATAATTGGAAACAATTTTTTAAAGTGCAAGAAAAATCCAGGATGTCAAATATTATGTAAATGTGCAGAATGTGTGACACTATTTCAATGAGTTCATTAGCTATGAAAAATTAAATTGTCATGTGGTCAGTCACATGACATTCAAAATGGAAGAAAGTTGGATCTGGAATAGCTGCCTTACCTGGTTCCTCATTCGTAAATCCCGTTTTTCTGGAATCTAAGAGCATACACAAAAAATTGAAATTCTGACACATTAAGCAAGCTATTTAATATAATTTCACCATACCACCAGGTCATGCAACAGAGGGAAGATTAGATCTTGAAATATTACAAAAATATACAAAGGGTTGATTTCTCGAAATTGTGACAATGTTGCTTTTATAAAGGAAAATGGCTATTTCTCCCTTACTCTTGACCTTGACAAATCATTTTTTTTTCTTCTCATAAAACTAGTAAAACATCCATAGACAACAATCATTTTTTTTTTGGCATCAGAGAAAAAAAAAGCTAAATCAGATTTTGAATTTACTGCATTTTGCTATTTTTCACAAGAAAGTCGAGTGGTTACCTCACCTACCAGCTACTTATTTCAGAAGAAATACAATGCAACAGTGCACCTGAAGACTAAATCCAGTGCATCACTTTTTTTTAACTGATATGTATAACATTATGTATAGTGCACATTTTTGTATTTATAAGTGAACATCTGTGACTAATTTTGCCCAAACAAATTTCCTGAACAACGTAATATTTTAAGATCTACGGAAACTACAAGACAACATGGCATATTCATAACAAAAAAAGAGGTAAAAAAATTAGCGAAAAAAATATGCAAATTTAATTTGAAAAAAAATTATGATTAAAGGAATGCATACCTGTACAGATCCCCCTAGTCTATCGGCAGCAAGGTTGGCACCCAGATAATTTCCGGCGTGCCGGGGTTCTCCCCATGCATTACCAGATTGATATGTACTTGTCTGAAAGGCAAATTTGTCAACAGTCTGAGTGTGATGTTATATAAGAGTATATTTCTTAAGATGCCCACTACCATTGAAAGAGCTGCCAATACTGTTCTATCAGTAAGATGCTCAGTTTCAAATTCCAATTCTTAAAATACCATCAAATGTTGTATTTCATTTATATGCGATTTTATTTCTCAAATTTCAATTACACAATTATTCGTAAACATTCCAAACTGCAAAAGCTTTCCATTCGTATTTCTTGGCCAAATTGAAAATATCTGTTCTCTTCTCTAGAGAGAAATTGAGAGAACAGTTCTCTTCTCTCAAAGAGAAATGGAGAGAACAGTTCTCTTCTCTAGAGAGAAAATGAGAGAACAGTTCTCTTCTCTCAAAGAGAAATTGAGAGAACAGTTTTCTTCTCTCAAGGGAAATTGAGAGAACAGTTCTCTTCTCTAAAGAGAAATAGAGAGAACAAGTCTCGTGCCATTTTCCTGCCAAATCTACTTGGAATACAATTTTCTGTCTTTAGAGGAAAATAATTCTACAATTCTAAGACATTAATTATGAAATTCACACATCTAGCAAAAATCAATTATTAAAATGATTAAAAGCTTGGTTAGACTAGCCTTTTAACACTTTGAAAATTGAATGAGCTTGACATAGCAATTCCACACTCAACTTCTTCTTGTTGTGAAACCTACATTTATGTATACTACATTCAACAATCTTGTATTTCAATCATAAAACAGAAAGTTGATTCTTTATGTACATGACCTATTACAGGCTTTAAATACTAAATCTTAAGAACAAAATATTCAAGGTACTTTTTCATTACGCTATATGATGGAAAGTTTGACTGATTCAAGGTATTTTTTCATTAGCTATATCAAGGAAAGTCTAACTGGCAGGTATTACGAAAATAAATTTCAAACAAGGTTGGTGTGTATTCCATTTGTATTGACAGCTCTTCCAAACAACCATTAATTAAGGCTTATATAATTAAGAAAGTAATTCACACTGTATTATCATGATTATTACATGAAGATTTTTTGCTGAGTAAATTCAATGTTCGACACCACAAATTCCAGTACATGTATCAATTTCACCAACACACTACTTAAATCCAACAAAAAAACAAAACAAATATACTATTTGATTAATGTGTTAACTTTTCATTTCAAAATGATACGATATGGAGACCAAATTAAGAAGGGAAAACTGAAAAAATACAAGTTGATTACCAAAAATCTTCTCAAATACACAAAATGCTATTTGAAGACCTATACTTGACAGACAGATTCTGACCAAACATTGAAACAGATATATTTTCTAGCATCTGGACAAACCCATAGCTGCTTCAATAGTGGTGTAATAAAGCATAGCATGTTGTGTAAAATATAGACATCCCATTCACCAAAAGGGAGGTAATAACATGAAGTATACAAGTGGGAAACAAGACTAATATCAGTTATAAATGAAGCAGTATTTGTGAACAGTTTTTTTTTCACTACTTGTGTTTAAAAAAAACACAATGGTACATCTATATTTGTCTCATTTGGGTTTTACAATTTTGCATGTACTGTTCTTGCCACTTAAATATTAAAACTTTATAATAATTATGAGCATGTATTATAATTTACTTTCAAACACACATGTATCTAATTACAGAATGATTATAATACTACTAGATATAAATTCTGTTAGTAAATGTGAATGTTAGTTTTTTTTTATATGTTGAAGTCTGCACATAAAGATAACAGCCATGAAAGTAGAGTCATTGCCACATTGAGTCACATTCAAACATATTAAATTAAAGATTTCCTTTTCAATAATGCAGTTTGCAAAATCTTTGACCTTCAATAGTAGTGTTGTCCCAATGATCAAATATAATCGAAAATTGATCAATCAAGCCCCAGATTTTAATAATCGATTACAAAAATATCTAACTGATTAAATTGTTGTCTGATGTATTTAAAAATTTCCTGTGAAATTTATATTTCAATGGATACTTGTTAACTAGTGGAACCTCATTGTGTCAAACTGGGTTGTCTCAAAAACTCGGATGTGTCGAAGTAAATCATCAGTCCCAGCAAATTTCCCATTAGAATAATGCATTTTTACCTCTGATGACTCGAACTCGGTTGATTGGAAATCTCGGATAACTTGAGTATTATGGTCCCATCAAAAATTTCAATTTTACCTCGATATGTCGATGTTTATGCATTCGATAAAAAAAAAAAAAAAAAAAAAAAAAAAAAAAAAAAAAAAAAAAAAAAAAAAAAAAAAGCAACATTCCCAATACAATGTCTACACATTATTGTCATTATTTAATTAATTTGATTTCTTGCGTGTCAAGGTCACTTTTCAGATATGCGTGTCCAAGTGGAACTCAACCGCGCAGATCTTTGATCTTCTGTCGGAACGAATTAAAATTACCCAAGTGTAAAAAAAAATGGAAATAGAATAATAAATTATTATAAGTGACTATAATTACAGCTTCAGTTTGAAGAAACAACTTTTCAATTCAATGCCAAGCAGTCCATAATTCTTCAGAAATGTTTATGGCTAGTTTCGTTTCAACAGTTTCATTTTGAAATTTAAATTGACACTTAACCGTAAAGAAACGAGAAGTGTTTGATATATTTGTATTGGACTTTTTGTTTGTTTTTTTAAATTTTATACACAATGTAGTATATTCGTACTTATATGTTTGTTTACTATCAAAATATTTTTTATTTTTTTTTCAACAAAAATGCAACAGTTACACTCTCTACATCGACGGGGATGCATTTAACAAAAATAGACCACGTTATGTTCTTGTCTGTTGTTTATCTCACATGAAAAAAAATATCCTAACCCATACCTCGGATGTCTCGTATCTCGGATAACACGAACAATTTTCGATGGTCCCTTCGACTTCTGACTTATTGAGGTTCGACTGTATATTCACATAAAAGATCATGTTTATTAATGCAAAATTATTATTATTGCAAATCTTCCATTATAAAAACTCATTTTCATTATGTTTGAGACAACAGTAGAATTTTTCAGTCACATTATTGTTTTGATTATTAATCTATGCCTAGTTGGTTGAATGTAATCAATGATTGATAGTGAAATTCTATCCGATTCCCACACTATTCATCACCTCAAAATTTGCCAAATACTATTGAAAACAGCCAAAGTGACTGGTAGTGACTATCTGACGTGAACAAGGCAATACAGACGAAACTAAAATCCATATGTAGCAGACGGCAACATTTTACACTTAAAAGTTTACGGAACAAGCACAATTCAATATTATGTATACCAAGATTTGATCACAACTACAAGTAACTACTGTCAAGATAGAAATATACACTTTACATAACACTCATGTCTCTTCACGTTATATTTCCTTTCATTTGCCACAATGCATGCCTGCCGTATTGTGAAATATGTAACTACATGTATTTATATGCATCTCTCAACAGATTTTGTTTACATTCATGCATTTATAATGCATATATATTTCATAGAAAGATATAATATTCATTTGTGAAATTGGTCATATTTTAAGAAAGATCTGTTGTCTGGCACTTTCAAATATATAGAATGTTTTGCTCACACACAGAAGAGGAACAAAAACAAAAGCTTTTAACTTTCTTTCGTGTAAATTTTGTCTGGTCCAAGACAATGAATTCAATCTCTAATCATTTATTTTGGGAAACCCTAAATAGATTTCCTGTCTCTGTTTTGTGACATTAAAACCTACAAAGGCAGTTAAAGACCTGTAAAATTTACAAAGTATTGTTGCATTATTTGAAACAAAATTCTTGTTATAAACACTACCTATGAAAATGGAATACATCATCAAATGTCTCTTGCAACACTAAATTCAAAGATTTCAAATATTAAGTCTTACTGTTAGGTTTTTACAATGGGAAAGATCTCTAGATTCAATCTTTTTCTTCTAAGAGCAAAAACTAGCTTGCAACAATTCTTCTGAAAAATTGTAATCTAATTCACACATTATGGCAAATTTTTTTCTCACACTAAATTTTCAAATTATCAACTAAGAGAATGTCAAATTGTACTTTGCATGAACAAGATAAGATGTAAATTTCATAACACTGCCTCTATAAAGAGTTTTGAAAACATGATTTGAAAAAATAAGTTTCTCATTTTGAATTATTATTTTGACCACACATCAGCAATTTTAATGCTGTTTAATGCAAAAGTTTAGTCAAGGACTATCTAGTTCAAAATTTGGCCAGTACAATTTGACTTTAAAACTTGAACCACAAACAGTTAAGAAGATAGTGACGTTAAATTTTGACTTTACCTTGTGCTGTCTCACCTTGGCAGGTTGAGAAAGATCTTCCTTTGGTGCCGATGATTCAGATGGTGTAGGCTGAAAAACACACAAATACATGTAAAACATCAATCAAAATAATGAAATATTAAATTAAGAAATAAAATATTAAACTAAATTAACAATGAAGGGATATGGAGTAAATGCAAATGAGTCAAATCTCTAAAAATATATTGTAAAACACAGCAATGGAACAACGCTTTTATTGTTGTTCTTCATCTTGAAGTCACCATGAGGCCTTCAACAATGAGCATTGCTCATACCTCATAGCAAGTTCAAGACGGCCTCTAGCACTGGTTTGAGCGGTATTCATTGCTAATTGCTGAACAACGACTGTCTAAAATATAAATTTGACCTAAATATTCTTTTTGGGACAATTCCAGAAAAAAAAAGATCTTCATATGAGCTTGTTTACTGTTATTATTATAAATATTTCAAATGAACATTAATGTGAAAAAAATACAAAACCATCTGAAGATGCTGGTACACATAAACAAGTTTCCTCATCATGTCCTGAAGTCTCCCTATCATTTCTCTGAGGAAGACTTCAAGAATCACATTTTTTTTTGTAGTGTAGTTATGGTAGTGCACCATACATGTGTTTATATGTACATGTAAATATGAAGGATCAACTAGGATCAGATAGCAAAATTATGCACAAATACACCAAAGTAGTTGAGTGAATTGAAGCACTGTTCAATCAGGAGTTTTTCAAATCTCGCAGTTCTCGCCCTTTACTCAAAATGGGTTTTTCAAATCTTTTTTCCTATTTTGTTTTCAGCAATAAATCTGGTAATAATAATGTGAATGATGTTAATTCATGATATTAAATCTTAGCAAATACAGCATTTAATCGATTTATAATTCCGTTATACACACCAAATCATTTTTGTCACACAATAGTTCATGTCAGAACTAATTTGTAAAGAAGTTGAAAGGAATATAGAGATTTTAATATCATTAGTGGATATATGGTTTTCTAACACAAAGAAATTTCTATTTTCTGCTGCCATTTACATTGTCTTCACATTATAAAAGTGTCCCTGTAATTTTTCAACAGAGTTGCAATAAATTTCAAGTTTGTAATGCATTTGTGTCACTTTGTATGTGTAATAAAGTATGTAGTCCTTTTAACCATTCTAAATGATTCATGCATAACTCCATAGCTTTTTATAATGAAGTCTTTAAAATGCATCCATAATTTCATTGTATAATTGTGTAACACTTATGGCCTTTACTGGCTTTAGAAATGTTTTTGCAAGAACAATAGGAATGGGTAACTAAGACCCTCCCCCTATTCAAAGAATCAAATGTAGCTGGAAATTCTTATTTTGTCCTCAGATTAGGGCTGTTCAAGAAAACACATGGGGTCTGTGAAGGCACTTTTTATTGTGATCCCATGCTACCACCCATAGAATTCATCCCCATATGGTACAAAACTATGATAACAACAACCACCCACAGAAATTTACACTAAGTGCCTTCACAGATCCCCATGTCTTTTTCTTGAAAAGCCCCTGGCTGCAATATATTAATGAGCAAAAATATTATACTTGACCAAAAAAAAATCCCTACTGATAAAGCTTTCCAATACTTAAAACATTCATGCTCAAACTTTCACGTTTGTTTTGCCCTTGTACTATGTTCGATACTGTGGCAATCTCAGATTCTATGGTAGGTGTAAAAGAATCTCAATTGCAGTACCTCCACACTATAATGGCCTGGAGAAATCACTGCAAAATTATTTAACTTAATATACTTAGGTTTGACAAACAGAAAACAGCACCATTTTCAGTATATTACGTAATACTGTCAGTTGTAATTCTGCCTTGTCAACTAAAAGCAATTTGAAATGGCTCAGCTTTTTCCTCCATTATTCCATAAGCCGAATTTGAAAATGAAATATAATCCATAATGAATATCATAATGATCACCTGTCTTCCAGTCCAATCAAAGTCCCAATCTAAATCATAATTCATTTTATCTATCAGGTCGGTGAATAACTTCCGTAAATAATCATAATCCGGTGTTTCAAAGAAATCTAACCGTCGTACATATCTTAAATATGTGGCAAGTTCATCTGAAAAACAGAAAATAATTTAGTTAAATATCATTGAAATTTGTATATTGACAAATTTTTAAAAAGAGAAATTAAGTAATTTTTTTAAAAATAAATACTGCAAGAGTATAAATCTGGATGACATGCAATACAGAGAATTTCCCTTAGGAGCCTTTATCTTTGGTATTCTAAATTTATATATTCGTTGATTTTTTTTACTTTATTTATAAAAGTGTTCTCATCAGCATGTCTTAAATGTTTGGGGAAAAAAGATCATTAATATCATTGCTTGGGACTCCAGAGGCTATTTATATATTATGTGTTTTCGACCTAATTTGAATTGTGTGGATACCTCACCGTCTTTAAAGTCTAAATTTTTTGTTAAATGTTGTTTTACAGCAGTTTGCTCAAAATTTCATCTGACTTCTATGCATATGCCATCTTTGTTGTTTAACATCTGTTTGGAACTAGAAATTTGATAGTGATCTATGGAATGCACTCTTTTACATTTGTATATGTTGAAACGCTAAATTTACTAAAATCAAAATTACAAGTAAAAGGTGCACCAGAACATGAAAAGAGGATTTTCTGAAGGATTCATGTAGAATCTGAATCACAAATTGAATGAGATGCAGATTAACAGAGTGTTATCCCTATGTGTTGACTCTGCTTACGACAGGCAACACAAATACTAAGACCTCAGTTCAAAATACATATCCAAGTTCAAACATGCTAATGTTTTGCTAAATCAACCCTCAACTCTATCTTCAGTAATGAATGTATCTTCTTTTTGTTCCGTTATAATAAATTCATTGAAGAATTTCTTACAATAACATATAAGAATATATTATCATTATCTCACCTGGAAAATTTTCACATAACACTTCAATAGGAGTTGCCCTTTTTGTGTCCCCTATTTTCTGGTACCTCTCTTTGAGCGTATCAGCTTTTAAACCTTGCCACGGTAAACTTCCTCGTAGAAAGTACATGAACATGTGACCTAATGCTTCTAAATCATCTCTTCTGCTTTGTTCTGTAAACATAAACAAACAATTATAATCAATTATGACAAACAATAATTATGAATCATAACAAACAATTATTTTGATATATGATGCTGAAACTTAAAGGACCTTCCAGCTTCTTTCTGAGGAAATCAAAAGCAGGGATAAGTTTTAGTACTCTCCCGCTTGCCCATGGCAAGAAAAATCTGTGTTGGGCAAGTTAAATTTGGTGCTGACTTGTCCGCTTGTCGAGTTGAAATTTTATGTATCTTCAATTCTGAATGTGGAAGGGCAAGTGATATTTATTAGTGACTTATCCGATTTATTTTCTAAATCAACCCCTGCAAATACTTCGGCAATATATTATGGCATTGGTACACTATTTCCTATCCTTAGATGGCTTAGCTGAGCCTTAACATCATGTCTAACAAATCAGAATGAATTTAAACTTTCAAGATAAAAATTCACAATATTTTCTGATACATAAGAATAAAGGTTTTCATTTGGAGCAAGTATAAAATTCAGTATTTATTCAGCTTTATGATCTTCCGAAATAACATACATTGAACAGTCTCTGTGAAATACATTTGAAATTTTGTGGACATTTAGTCCGCCAGTTTTTTATGGATAATCTGACCGAACAAAAGGTCATCTGACCAAAGTTTCATTTTGGAGATTTCCGGTAAATCTTTTTTTCTGAATTTGTTTACTCATTACTTTTACCTTACTGTTTCAAACATACTTTAGACTGATTGGTAATCAATTTGACCAAGTTTACGCAATTTTTTTTTACACGCAATGCTAGCAATAACAAAATAAAGCCTCAATTCTACCTGATGATTGTAATTTTTGCAGCCTGAAACTTCATTCCAGGTAGGCAGATTTTCTCATATTTTAATAAATCTTCTTCAGTTTTATGACATTTTACTAGAGGTCTTCAAAGGTAACTGTACTTGGACAGACTTTATATCACATTTTGACAAACCTAGTTCGATCTTATGAACTGCTCTTACCTTTCCCTAAGTGAGTATTTATACTCATATATCTAGCTGTTCCTGTGAGACTTTTATGTTCCCTATATGGAATATGTTTATGTGTTTCTGGGTCTATATATTCCTTTGCAAGACCAAAGTCAATAATATGTATAATATGTTGCTTTTTTGTAGACTGTCGTCCTATACAGAAATTTTCTGGCTTCACGTCTCTATAAATTAAATGCTTTGAATGTACAAATTCCATCCTTGTGAGCTGAAATGAAATGAGTAATGCATGATTATAGATTCGTCAGTGTTTAATTTTCATGATTGTCAAGCTGTACAACTACAGGGTGTATTTATATATTCATACTTTTCTGTTTTTCAAAATATATCTGAATAAATAGAGATTAAGTA
>MJUU01046973.1:76908-90171 GCA_002080025.1 Modiolus philippinarum | reverse complement strand
AATGTTTTGTGTTGTATTCCATCTTGATGGCAAAAGCTAACAGCGAATGACATACGCTGTATTTTGACTCCAAAAAAAGTAAATTGGCATATCATCCAAAATGCAACTGCATGTTCTTGTCATTTACATGTATCTTGGTTAATACTGTGATGCTGAGGAAGATGAGACAATTTCAACAATAGTAAAGATCCAATGACATAAATGTTTGTAAAATTTTAAGAGGTTAAATGCCATAAAATACGCCTGATCATTGATATATTATTGATAATCCAACATTGTCCAAGATGAATTTCACAACCAAGATTGGTCCTACTTGTTTCCAGAAAAAAGGCATATCCCTTTTGCTCATTAGAGCTCATGTTCTTTGTATAATGCATTTGTCCCTAAAAAAGCTTTGACTGGACTTGAGACAAACTGTTGAGCAAGTGTATGTACTGCCAAAATGATAGGGGTTGTCTCCCTCTCTCTCCCTTTTCTCACTTCTTTTTACATTTATATGAGCAATGCCTGTTCCTTTCCCATCCCTCCTTCCTTTCTCCACCTCGCCTCTCTCATTTAAGGATGTAGTAAGGTGAAATTTTATAAATCTATGATTTTAAATTGATACCCTAAATGGAAAGAGCATTGTTAAAGGAACAAAATAAGCGAAAAATACTGATAGGTTATGGGCCTTGTTTTCAAGATATTTCACATTTTAAAAAATGGCGGGAAATGCTCTCTTGGACTTTTACCTTAGTATAGCATGGATGCAATATTGATTTGTTTCACATGGAAGGAAAATCAACAATCTAATAAAATCTTGCTCACTGACTTAAAATGAGCTTCTGGAGACTTTGATGACTAAAAAATTGGGTGTAATGGGGCAAAATATTTTACATAGTAATAATGGATAAAATCAGAGAAATCCGAATGACTCTTACAAATTGCAAAAACCTCACCTTACTACATCCTTAATTTCACCTGGTCTCTGACCTTTACCCTGTCTGCGCCTTCCTGTTCTTGCTTACCATTTTCCACTGGACATGTAGAAATAGCACTGTTTAGCAATTCTTCCTGTATTTTGTATCTCAAATTTTTACAAAACCTTTGAGGACTTCTACTTTTGATGGAGAAAAATGACTGTACAGTGATTCCAGGCGATGTATGGGCTCCTTGGTAATTGTCAAGAGTACCCGACACTTCAACATTCTCAATAATCCATAATCGAAAAAAGGAGCTATGCACTTCGAAGAAAACAAATTGTTTCTTTAAATGCTGTGGAGTATATGATGGAATTTCGTCCAGTTGTTGCTTAACGTGAGGATTAAAATGGGTCAAATTCGTACTATTTACTAAGCAAATGAACATGATAAACAAGAAATAAAATCGTATACTGCTCTTCAATTTCATGTCGTGGTTGTGAAATGTTATATTTCGCGTTTTTTGACCCTTACAACTGGTTTGTCTATTTACAAACATCACACAGATTTCACAAAACTTTTTAAAAATCGCTCGTGCATGCCAAATATACAACCGGAAGTCAAGAAACTAAATAGATAGCCAACTTCCGAATTTAAATTCCGCATTCCGATTTAATAAAAGATCGCAGTGCTGGTAAATGAAAATTCTCTTGTGAGAGAAATATTGATTGCACAACTGCATTGAGTGAGAAACGACATTTTTCTGCGATTTCTTCACTAGAGATAATCAAAAGTGGCCACTCATCCTTAACTCCAACAATTCTGCGCCCTCTAGCGGCTGATCACCTCTCGAGGTTAATGGAGCGATCGTAGTGAGTGGAATATAACGACTGAATTATTCGGGTTAACTCATCCTGGGTCATTGGCGGATCCTGAGGATCCGGGGGTTGGAACCCCCTTTTTTGGACAAACATGTATTTTTTAATGAATATCCTGATGTTTTACTAAGAAATACCCCAAAAATATTCGCCACCTTGCTCTGCTCGATGAAATTTCTTTCACTTCTGATCAGTGCCCCTTTTCAAATTGCCTGCATTTGCGTCTGTGGATTTATCTATTTGAATTACTAACAGGCGCCTACATGTGTGAATTCGGAACTATCTTCTTCCAGACTCAAAAAGAGAGCTGAAAGTGAATTTTAAAAAAAATCATTGAGGAACTACCCCATGCCATGACAAGTAAAAGTTCCTTGAAATGGGCAGTGACTAATGCTGCATTCAGACGTACATATAATGCGCATCGGATGCGGTATCAAAAACGCTTTCGATGCGCATTCGATATATACGTATTACGTGTGAACGCAACGTTACTGATACGTTTTGAGTAAGGCAATTACTGATACGTATTAGTTTAATACGCATCGAATGCGAATCAATTCGAATTACGTGTGAACGCAGCATAATGTTCATTCTTTAATTGTATAGCCAGAACTTCACTGCCGCCAATCACAACGAGTTGATGGACTATCAGACAAGACTCAGACAAGGTATTAACAAAGATGGTAACCCTAAGCTTCCTGATACCAGGACTACTCGTCTCATTTTGAGACGGTCGCTGTTTTGAGTTTCGTGCTAATATATCTGAGACATTGTATAATCCATTTCTCAATATCTCAGAACATACTCTACGAAAAGAGTCACTGTTTTACCAAAGACGTCAGTGGGTCTGACCATAAGTAGTTTTAATCATCGATCATGTCCTTCACATACATAGGTAACCAGAACAATTGTCGAGGCTTTCCTCAAGAACTTGGACTGCCCGTCAGTATACATTCATGACTGGTTTTTTGGTATGTCTTTTTTTCGGGGGACATTTTTTGTGCAAACGAACACAAATTAGAATGCTAATGACAACAATGTCACTGTATCCAAACACTGTCCGCATCCCCTCAGCATCACTTAGTTTCTATAGTCTGTAATCACGGGTTTGCAAAGAGGGCACTAATTACTGGGAATTATAAAAAAAAATGTCATTTTTGTAGACTGAAAAACATGGTTATACGGTAGTTCTGTTAGGTACAGTTGTATATTTGTTTTACTATATTACCAGCAAGGACGTATATATACGTCCCTGTCGTGTTTTTTTAAGCTATCGTTTTATTTTAGTTTTTTTTTTTTGTTTGGTACTTACCGTTCTCCATTGGACATGAAGGAATAATACTGGTAGATAGCTCTTCTAGTATTCTGTATCCCCAACTTTCACAGGATTTATAGAACTTTCTCCTTGGTCTGGAGTAGGGAGGTGGAATACTAGTGTTATAAGACACTTTGACTTTAGCTCTCTGATATCCATCATCCTTATGTAATAGTTTTGCATCTATTATCCATGCTCGTATAAAGACGCTCTGTTTTTCAATGAACACTAGTTGTTTATTTAAAAAGTCTGGCCAAACAGATACACTTTCGTCCAATTTGAGCCTTAAATTACGTACAGACGAATGTCCTTTTGAGCACTTCCATGATTTATAAAACAATTTTGAATGTATTATTTTGAGATTGTGTACTATATTTGCCTCTATTTGAACAAACACAGTCTGATCTCGTGAACACCTATATTCCACACGCAAACGTCTGACCTTTGTCAAAACTGACGGTGGCTTTACGATTTGAATGTGTTCTTGGTCAGTCAGTGAATTTTTGTTCACAACCACGGACATAATTTTTGGTGCTGTTTCATCCATATCTGCGTGTATCTACAAGAAAATAGAAGAAAATGTGAGAAAAATGAGGCGATTGGAAGACTATCTCTTTTTTTTATTCCCATGTTTTAATGCTTTTGTGACCAAGTTTTAATCCAATGGTCCCAGTAGTTTCAAAGGACAGCATCTCGTAATGGAAAGCTTACGACAGACGATAGATTACTCGCAGGTGTTTGGAGAATTGTTGACGAATGAGATAGCAAATTGGTCGAATTTACAGTTTTGTATGTAATTTGGAGGTAACTGTTTACACCCGTTTAAGAAGTTGGTTGCTAGGATCTGACAGTCAACCGTATTTTGACTTACACAAAAGACATGTAATAGTATGTCAGTGCTCAGTTATATAAACGTTAGAACAAAAATTATTGAGGTAAATGATGAAGCTCGATTATAAACTGGGTTGTTTATAAGAGAAATATCGACCTCGTGTAACAACTGGAGATTATAGACCAAACACAAACAGGGACCACAATGGGGAAATTTAGTTTTTCCGATATACCATTTATTGATAACACTATAAAATTTACAGATTTTTAAGGTCTGTTTCGGAGCAGTCTGTAATAATGTTATAGTTATCCAAACAAAACCTTCAGTGGGAAGACTAAATGCAATTCTCGACCCAAAACCCTAGGAAGACCACCCCTAAGAGTAGCATAGTGATGTCACAATAAGTATATTCATATGAGAAACTAATTTACCACTGATAATAACTGCAAAACTGCCACGTGTTTAGTGTTTTCAATTATTTCTATTTACTTTTTATCGATATTTCAGTCAAAATTGCAAATTGTAACAAAGCACTTAACAGAAGTTAAAGACACTATCCTATACTGAACAAAGTCTGAATCAAAAACAAATGTAAAAGAAGAGAGAGCATTCAAATGAAACAGAGAAATATTACTATTGGATAAAAAACCTTTTTTATAACAAGTTAGAAACCAAACGAAAAGTATGCCATAGAGTGAGATTACCACATTGTCATTGGTACTCTGCAAAATAGATATGACGAGCGTTTTCTTCTTTGCAATGATAGAATACGAGTTAATAATCTAGAGCTCAGGAGAAACGTTTTGGTACCTGGAAAAATGCTTCAAACTGTCCGAAAACACACCGTTCTACCGACGAAATTAAAAATATAAAGTGACTCTACCTTATTTGCCAAAATTATAAGAAGTAATTGCCTGAATATTCCACAAAACATATTACATCAGGGTATCAAATTCGAAGTTACAGGATAGAAATTCAGTTATCTCCCTTTTAATTGATCAGCAAATACAACACAACTGTTGCACAACGATGTGATGTCGTGGAAATAGATATCATGTTGACACGATTTCATTCACAAGATGTCGATAGAAGATAGAGGATAAGGAAGGGATTGTAAATAGTAAAACAGATGGAAAGAAATGAGAGTCGTTGTAAGGCCGTGTGTATAAGAAGCAATATCTCTTGTTACTGTCATGTAAGGCTACCATGCTTTCGTCTGAGCCACAAAAAATATATATAACGGATTTCGATTAAACTAGGACCACAAAACCTTCAGAATGATGAAAAAATAAGGATAAACGGAAAAAGAAATATATACTATTAGTAATTTGTTTTGCGAGTATGGAATTCTCAGCTTGTATTGCATCGAGTGCGAAGCACGAGATGCAATACGAGCTGAGAAATCCATCCGAGCAAAACAAATTACTAATAGTATTTTTATCGTTAATTTTGTTATTAATATATGCCAGATATATGTTTCTTTTTCTATTGAAATATTTTTTTTAGGTTAAACATTTAATTTTTTAGTTAAATGTAACGCTTTTTGATAGGATTATTTTTTTCACGTAACGTCACGCGACGTCATATTAATACGCTGTTGCTAACGTTCCATAGAGATTGACGATAATATGTTCATATCAGCGCAGTGCAGTGATAATAGAATTATCGTCGCTCCGGAACAATTGAAAATCAAGCAAATTAGCGATAAAACCAAATATAAAGATAGAACCTCTAAAAATATAGGTCAACGATTACAAAGTTCGCTTCGTTATGGCATATTGTCACAGTAAACCAATTTTGACTGGCAGCTGACCTACCATCAGAGATAGATGAATATACAAGGTTGCATTGTCCTGCCGTGTATAGTGACTTAGATCTGAACTCTACCGAAAACTTGAATATAAATCAATCAAGTGTAAAAATTTAAGTCAAAGTTGAACTTATTTTGCCTAGATGCTGAAATATCATGATATCAGAGATGCATGCATATGCAAGGTTACATTGTTCAACCAGTTATAGAAAGTGAGATCTGAACTCGTCCGAAAACTTGAATGTAAATCAATCAGGCGTAAAATATAGGACAAAGTGACCTAATTTTGCCTGTATGCTGACTTACCATCAGAGATTCATGCATATTTAAGGTTTCATTATCCTACAATGTATTGTGACTGAGGTCTGAACTCGTCCGAAAACTTGAATGTAAATCATTCAAGCGTAAAATATAGGACAAAGTGACATTTTTTTGGCCAGAATACTTACCCATCAGCAAAGATACATGTACATGCAAGGTTACATTATCCTATCGTGTACACCGACTGAGATATGAACTTGGATGTAAATTTTAATGTAGGCCAATCCAGCGTTAAATATTGGTCAGAGGCCCAATTTTTTGGAGACTGTGAGTAAACCAAACAAAGCTGCATGCAAAGTCTGATGATCCTTTAGGTTTTTCTTTTCGTTTGGATGAACAAGACTGTATATTTCTGTACATTCAGTCATAACATTCAACCAACAACGTTATTGTTGTCTGAGAATCAAGTGTAGTATTTTTTAACCAATCTACTATTCAGAATGTCTGTACCTGATGGTTCGAAAAATACATGATACAGTTGTGAGCGAGTTCCGTCAGATCTGGTAAATGTTGGAGGTTAATTCGTGTTTCTGAAGCATGCCTTTGTTCGGGTGCTCGTTTATATGAAGGAATTGGCGTAATATCGCAACGTAGATGCGTATTGTGTAGATAATCACGTTCGTATTCGCATATCTGATACTCTTGGAGACTTAAATCGAAGTCTCTAATGGTGGTAAGCATAAAAGGATTAGCACCTATACTAGTAACCCGTGGTTCTTTTGAGTAGTTTTGGAAGCCTCATCTTATGAGCATTCGACGAACACTATACAACGGTAGTGGATTTTCCTGATACGACGTCGATGTGAGAGGTGTGAGAAATTCCAGAGTAAACGGAAACTATAGATCTTTTCTAGCAAATGTTGAGGCGCATACATTTAAGGGCTACAGTTGTATCGCGGGTCAAACGTGTGAAGAATATGTTGTAGTATGCACATATTTATCCCCGCACTTTCGAAGAAAGTTCGGGGATAATGTTATACCCTCCGTCTGTCCGTCCGTCCGTCCGTCCGTCACACTTTTCTTGTGACTCAAACTCCTCCTACATTTTTGGATTTNGAAGTAATTGCCTGAATATTCCACAAAACATATTACATCAGGGTATCAAATTCGAAGTTACAGGATAGAAATTCAGTTATCTCCCTTTTAATTGATCAGCAAATACAACACAACTGTTGCACAACTTATTAAAGATGAAGATGTGATGTCGTGGGAATAGATATGTTGATTTCTTTTCATGTTGACACGATTTCATTCGCAAGATGTCGATAGAAGATAGAGGATAAGGAAGGGATTGTAAATAGTAAAAACAGATGGAAAGAAATGCGAGTCGTTGTAAGGCCGTGTGTATAAGAAGCAATATCTCTTGTTACTGTCATGTAAAACTACCATGCTTTCGTCTGAGCCACAAAAAAAATATATATAACGGATTTCGATTAAACTAGGACCTTCAGAATGATGAAAAAAATAAGGATAAACGGAAAAAGAAACCCAAATATAAAGATAGAACCTCTAAAAATATAGGTCAACGATTACAAAGTTCGCTTCGTTATGGCATATTGTCACAGTAATCCAATTTTGACTGGCAGCTGACCTACCATCAGAGATAGATGAATATACAAGGTTGCATTATCCTGCCGAGTAAAGTGACTTAGATCTGAACTCTACCGAAAACTTGAATATAAATCAATCAAGTGTAAAAATATAAGTCAAAGTTGAACTTATTTTGCGAAGATGCTGAAATATCATGATATCAGAGATGCATGCATATGTTAGGTTACATTGTTCAACCAGTTATAGAAAGTGAGATCTGAACTCGTCCAAAAACTTGAATGTAAATCAATCCGGCGTAAAATATAGGACAAAGTGACCTAATTTTGCCTGTATGCTGACCTACCATCAGAGATTCATGCATATTTAAGGTTTCATTATCCTACAATGTATTGTGACTGAGGTCTGAACTCGTCCGAAAACTTGAATGTAAATCATTCAAGCGTAAAATATAGGACAAAGTGACATTTTTTTGCCAGAATACTTACCCATTATACATGTATATGCAAGGTTACATTATCCTATCGTGTACACCGACTGAGATATGAACTTGGATGTAAATTTTATTGAGGCCAATCAAGCGTTAAATATTGGTCAGAGGCCCAATTTTTTTGGAGACCGTGAGTAAACCAAACATAAAGCTGCATGCAAAGTCTGATGATCCTTTTGGTTTTTCTTTTCGTTTGGATGAACAAGACTGTATATTTCTGTACATTCAGTCATAACATTCAACCAACAACGTTATTGTTGTCTGAGAATCAAGTGTAGTATATTTTAACCAATCTACTGTTCAGAATGTCTGTACCTGATGGTTCGAAAAATACATGATACAGTTGTGAGCGAGTTCCGTCAGATCTGGTAAATGTTGGAGGTTAATTCGTGTTTCTGAAGCATGCCTTTGTTCGGGTGCTCGTTTATATGAAGGAATTGGCGTAATATCGCAACGTAGATGCGTAAACGGAAACTATAGATCTTTTCTAGCAAATGTTGAGGCGCATACATTTAAGGGCTACAGTTGTATCGCGGGTCAAGCGTGTGAAGAATATGTTGTGGTATGCACATATTTACCTTTGCAGTGGCCCGGAACCCATATTTCTGCTGGTACTTGAGTAATGGTGTCTAGCAATACAATTTTTTTTTATCATTTATTGCATAGAACTCTTCAAGATCCTGTCGTCTTAGTGGGATTTATAGTACGCCTGCTAGAAGAATGACCCGATTCCACTAGTCACGGGGAATGGTTTCAACGTTTCCAGTAGTCCGTACTTATTGTTTGACCCGAAATCCGATTTGCATACTTGCAATAACTAAATTAATGTAAATTTGTTGAAAACTATGAATATCTCATGCAAAACTCTGTAGCTAGTTGATTTTGGCTTTCCATTACGAACATATTGGTGTTTTGTTCTCTATCAGTTTTTAAACATCTTTGATCTTGTAGTCTTCCAAATATTTAGATTTTATCTGCACTGAAGAGACATAAGTTGTCGAAATGGCCATAAGCAGAAACAAAATTAACAGTGGTTTCGGTATTTTGATATTTCCAACACAATAGATCAGTGTTCAGACTACAGCGACCTACCGGTTGAAAAGGAAACTCCCTCTTCCTTTGTTAGAGGCTGGTGTAGCAGTTTGCAAATCAGCCAATAATATGACGGGGAAAACATCATTCCAAAGCGAAGCAAAAGATATGATATCTAAGTCTGCTGTAACGAAATGATGTGCGAAATATCACTAAATGGAGAGGCCACCGGAGAGCTTGTGCATCTTAACGTGACACGACGTCGAGCAAGGAAAGCATAGTTTTGTATAGTTAGGTATAGTTGCGTACAGACGTGTCCTTATCCGGCAAAGCCAAGATCGTGGTGGTTAGTCGCTTGAACAGCTGAGTTGATGACCTTCGAGCAGAGGAACAATAAACGTGAAGGCGTGGTTGTTCCCGGCCTCGGCTTCAATATATCGATCAATGAATGAGGGCAATTACCTTTTACAGAGAGTAGCGTATGGGTATCCTACTTCGAGACCCATTTTACAAGCGGATGCTGCAGGCGCTGGTAGACAATACCGGTAGTCGAACAATCTGTCGTTAAAAAAGAGATGTTTTGAGCTGCGTCGTTTTGCCACACTGCAATTTCGAAAACGAGCCTCGGATCGATCGCTAGGGAGGAATGATCTCAGGAATTGTCAATCAAGTCCATATTTTAATAAATCAATGCTACACTGCGTAAAATATCGAGGGAAGAATGATGCGGCAGGTTTAGGGAGATAATAAAAAGCAACCGGTAGCAGAGAAAGGTTGCATTCTGCGTCATTCATGCTGCCAGGAAGTCACAGGTAGGGGTTGATGGACTGGTGAACTGATGGTCGATCGGATGCCAGTCAAAATGCATCCGTCTTGTCATAATTTTATCGGAGTGGGACCAATCTGAGCAAGCGTCTGACCACTGGCGGTACTCACATGCCCTAGTCGACAACCCTTAACCGAATCGATGAAGCAGCCTATCACCACGACCACCGCACAAGTATAGCTACAAGCAACTCGATCTGCGACAAAACCACCCCAACGTCTCTAGACTCCCCATAAAAGTGTATTCTAGGACCATGCTACGTCAAACCCATCATCGACACAAAAACACTGTTCTGAGAGGCCTGGCTTTTTGGTGATGAAAGCACGGTTCTAAGAGGTCTGGCTTTTGGTGGTGAAAGAAATGCTTTGGTCGGACGAGCCAGATGATAAATTGCATAATCAAGTTCTAAAGACGCGGAATGGTGGGGTGTATCGGAAAATACCGGGACAGCCCTTTATGTGGATACGAGTGACCTCTCCCGCGTCAACAAGGAATACAAGTTTATCCTTAGCATAATCGTGTCTTTTCCAAGTATGACTGACTAATGGCGCTCGAGAACAAGAAGCGAATAACGGTGGAAGATGCCGTTATAGTTATCCTGAAGTCAATAGTCCCCAAGCAAGTGGACAAAGGAAAGGAGTTATACGACAAGGAGTTCAAGTGGCTGTTCCAAGACTATACGACGTTGAACTCCCCTTCACTGAGAACGAACAGAAATCGGGTGTGGTTGAACGCTGGGATCGCATCATGAAGTTGAAGATTTCCAGTTTTACTAAATTCTATCTACTAACCTATCCAAACACCACTCCATCAGGAGGGACAAAACGAACACGAATTCAGGCAGTGAGACACTCCTTGCCTGACCGATAACCGCGCCCCTGAACCTAGGTAGGCAACCACCTCTATATCGATTCAAAAACTTCCACAACGAGGAGATCCACGTATCCTTCTACGAGCCCTAACTCACACGCACCGACACATCGAAAAGATCTTTTTGTGGGATTCAAAGGCGATGTAAAGGAAGTGTACGGTGGATGAAATGGGTAGCACTTGACCTTCCACTTCAGGATCAATCACTCTGACCTTAGATAAACTCATGTCGATAATCTCCCCGGTTCCTCGAGAAAGAGGTCAGAAAGGTTTTGGGGAATTATGGGAGGGAATCCATTGATTCGACCTTATGATCAACAGCAGAATAAAGGTATCATCTTAGCCTTCTCTTCTATGATATTCATTCTGGCCTGCACATTTGCTGTTAGCTCTTGAAATTTTTGACATGCAATCCTTTGGTTACAGGCATCATGCTGCACATTCTATTACATCCGACCAAAGATCAGTTTCATTATGTTTTGTAAAATTGTGTTATAAGTATACATTAACTCTTTTACTCGGCTCTTCATTCTACAAGATTTCTATTCTCAAGTTCACATCGTTTCTCATAAAGTTTCGTCCTCTTGGGAAATGTTCATTTGTATATTCTTGCGTCTAGAGGAAATGTCTAAAAAAAAGCTTGATAGCTCACGTTTTCGTCGACTCCTTTTTACCCATATCTGTATATACGGTAGAAACTGTTAGCAGGAGTGCTGATACCGTCAGATAAGATGTGGCTCTTGTTATCCTTGACTGAGAGTGCGATCTTGTTGATTTCTTCACTGTAGAGCTGGTAACATCTCCGCTAGCCAATGGTTCCATTTCGCTTCTCTTCTGAAGAGGAGAGAGACGAAACGTAACACTTGGCTAGCGAAGATGGGCTGGTAAAGGTGTCACCGAATGGCGTTCACCTGGTTATAGATCTACTGCTAGTTTCCAAGGTATCATTTGTCTCATCAAAAATGGTGATTTGCTTTAATGGTGGATACTTGGCTGTTTAGAAGAGGTTATAATTCGTTTCCGGTTTCCTGGAGAAATCTGTGATCTCATTAGGCGTGCTGTTGGTATAGTTGAAGAGTTGCTTAGCCTGGCGTTGTCACAATAAATATTTTGAACGAATCCACACTGTAATCTTTGCTAATCCAAGCGTAAAACCACATTTTTAAACATGGGCTTATAGTCTTCTTCATGTAAACGACTACTACGTTCTCGTTGAAAACGACTAAACTATGTAATTTCGGTTTCGCTGCAGCGACTGTGCTGGTGACATCGAACCATTTTTTTGTGGTTTTGCCAAAGACTGAGATGAGTATGAGATTAATAGGTTTTATGCGAGACCATATTAAAGATAAAAGATTTCTTCAATGAGTGTGAGAAATTTCGTTTTCCCGAGTGAAACGAGGGTAAAAGACGTAGAATTTCTCACACACACGAGTGAAACAACAACCAACCCGGAAGAAAGTAAATCATGCCGTTTATGGTGAAGTTCTTAATTGTGACGTCTAATCATCCATGGAGTTTATTGTGGTAACAATTTTACGTCGAACAAATCGAAACGTTGGATTGGACAATTACCCGTGTAAGACAGCTTCACGCGACTCTGTCTTCTATGGGCTGTCTTACACGGAGAACATCCGTTTACAGAAGAATATATGAATCTAACACCGGTGAACAGGCAAGATCAAGAAATCTCAGACACCCAAGGGTAAGATTTCAATATTTCTCTGACGAGGCTTGCCGAGTCAGAGAACCATTGAAATCTTACCCGAGGGTGTCTGAGATTTCTAAATCTTGCATTTTCAATGGTGTTTGATTTATTTTCTCACTTTTGTAATCACAAACTACGATTTATTCACCACCATGCCGTTCTTGCATCCGTCATTCCTAAGCAACGTCAATGACGTCAGGATACGTTGCTTGGTAAATTCTGTCTTGTACCGGGGGGTACAAGACAAGAAAATCTCACACCGATAAAAATAGGAACTGTTCTTTCTCACTTTTGAGACACAGCAGTTCCTATTTTTAGTGGTGTGAGATTTCCTTGTCCTACACTAGTGTAAGACAAAAAAATCACGTGCAGTTTACCGGCAAATATTGTGTTTGCACATTTAGGGTCTGTAGTCTACATCTGCCCTCATAAGTGACCATAAGTGGATTTAATCTACGTATTGTAAAATTGTTATATCATTTAAAGTAAAATTATCAATGGGAATACACGAAAAGTCGTCTTTTGAAATATGGCGCGCTCGGGTATACATTCCTGATTTTATGACGTTACTAAAAGGGACATAACTCCTTGTGTAAACAGACGAAAAAGGGGCGATATTTTTGTGTGGATTTTAGTAAATTTCAGGGTGCATACAGTGAGAAATAAAATCAAACACCAGTGGAAGTGCGAGACAAGAGAATCTCAGACACCCTCGGGTAAGATTTCAATCATCT